>CM069905.1:32086603-32342849 GCA_036172215.1 Camellia granthamiana | reverse complement strand
GACACCATGCGGACTGCTGATAGATTATCTCCTGAGGAGGTCAGTAGTGCTATGCAGGGCAGTGATGCGTTATTACATCTTGTTGATGGGAGCTACTCCACCTACCGCCGTATATATCTGATGCCCCCCTTGACGGGAGTACGGGCTCCGGCACGGAGGCCCACTGGCGCACCCTCTTCGAGTCACGCTCGTGCTACAGACATCCCTTCTTCTAGCAGGGCTGGCACATCTAGAGGTAGAGGCAGTTCGATTCCTCCGATCCCTCCGACTCTTGATCACCCTGGATGGCCAGAGATGCCGACTGAGTTGACGTGTTGGCAGTATGGGGCTACCTCCCCGATTCCGATCCCCATGGAGCCCTCCGGCGCCTGGTCACAGATACGTCAGTGATCCTGACTCACCACCGGTATGTTCTGCCATTTTTCATTTGTCACACAGACATTTTGACAGTTGCTTATCAATTGATGAATTGAGCTTGTATCTGCAGCCACCTCGGGATTACATAGATCAGATGCTCGGAGTGGTGGCCTCACTCGAGGGGATGGTCCTGCGCAGAGAGGCACAGATGTCCATCATGGGCTTCCAGGTACCCTTCATCTTTCTTGCACTTATCATATTTCTGTTAACGCTCTGGCTTTAAACATTCCATTGCACTGATAGGCTGTGTAGAACACATCTAGCACACACCCCACTCCCATGCTGTACTTGCACCTGCTTTTTATGTTTGAACTGATGTATTGCACTTTGCATTTTCAGATGCCTCCAGTCTATGCTCCGACACAAGGTGGGCCTCCCGGGCCTTTTCAGAGAGGTAGAGGTACTGGGCCTCGAGGAGCTGGGCCATCTCGGCCTCACCGAGGAGCTCGAGGAGGAGGGTCGTCTCGCAGACGCAGGGCACCCATTGTTGAGGATGACGAGGAGGAGGTCGCAGATCATGTGTCAGACACATCTCCTGGAGGGGGAGGTTCCGGTCTTGGTTCCGGGAGTGGAGACGAGCCTGAGGGGGATCCGGAGGACGACAGCTCCGATTCAAATGGTGATGATGAGGTAGAGATTATCCCGCAGAAGAGGATGAGAGGGCCTCCCCATTCCCGCTCCCGAGGGCACTGATGTTATTTCCTGCTTTATTCTACTTTTTAGCTAGTAGTTTGTAGCACTTTGCACATTGTTAGGCAGTTTTATTTTCTGTAAAACTTGTACCTTTACTTTGTTGTAAAACATGATGGAATGAAACAGCTTCTGAAAAGATATTGTATTTGAAATTCTTAGCATCGCATCGCATTATTTTGCACCAAGTGGAATTGAATGAAAATGTGCCTCATGTATTACCGGGTCAGGTAGTGAACCGACGCAACAAATGAAAACAAATTGACTCACTAAGAAATAAAACAGAATCTTAGCAAGTTTACAACTCAATAAACAAAATACAACAATGTTAACGACTCAATCGACAAGACTTAACAAAATTGTGTAATCAAAAAGTAACAACTCAAAACACAAAATGCGACAGCTCGACAAAACTTACAACTCAATAAGCAAAAACAACAACTCGATAAGCAAAAATACAACACGATGTACTTTGGATGGACTACCTGAAGAATGGAATGTATCCAAAATTGATAGGCCTGGATGCCTTCTACTGCCGGGAGACAATCAGATTTGCAGGGAGTCCACTACTGCTACAGGTAATGTTTCCCATCCAAGCTCACATATATGTTCACTCACATCACTCGGCCCTCGGGCTCGATTTTTCTCACAAAACCCCTATCTCACTTTTCTCTCATCGCACATCTCTCTATTCTTTAATCTCTCATTTTTCATCCCTCCCCAGATAAGGTTGATGGATAAGTTGCAAGTTGTGGACTCTTGCCCTGCTTATCCAACCCGCAGCTACTTCTTTTGGCAACACCTAGTCAATGCTCCTGATGGGAGCTGGTGGTTTGACTGGATGTGCAATTTATCAGCAGACCGCATTGCTTGGAGAGTTAGAGGGCTTTTGGCCCCTGCCCCCGTCTTCAGTTGCACTTGGTCTGATGAGCGCTGGGATTGGCTCAACGAAGGAGCACAAGTTGGGCCCAAGTTGGCATCAGAGGCTTCGACTAGCTCTGGGAGGGGGCGCAGGGACACCTGACTGGACTGTGCCCCAGATTTATTGCTTTATCAGTACTTTCAAGTTTTCGTTATGGATGTAATAAAAAGCAACTTCAATTGTATGCAAGAGCGAGAGAACTCTGTTTTGAAATCAATGAAATTGAGGGTTGTGGTACTGAAAATTCTCCACTTTTGGTCCAAAAATGGTCTTAGTTGTAAGAAAATAATTTGAACAAAGCCAACTTTTATTAAAACTTTTCAAAACTATTTTCGCTATGGATCAGAAATGGACACGCCTGAGATCTGTCACTGAGATGCACAACCCCGGATCCTAGCAACCGGAAAGTTGCCCCTAGTTTGAATGATGCCGCAGCACTTCATCGCAACGGAAAGTTGCCCCTAGTTTGAATAGCACTGTACCGGAGATCACAACAGATGCTGACGAATAAAGATGACTGAGATGATCAAAATGGACAAAGTTGATCGGGGAAAAGATTATGACTGAACTTCAAGATGAAGCTGCCTACGTATCCCAAAGATGGGAATCAAGCCTTACGTAGTTCAGGCTTAGGTTCGCTCGGGTATTTTTACTCTCCTTTTGCGCTCTAACTTTTGCCAAGGCCGCCCTTTGCGGGTTTTCAACCTTGCGAGCTCAGTTTTTATAGTTTCAAATTTTTTGTGCTCTGAGTTTTGCCTAGGTCGCCCTTTCGGGTTTTCGGCCTAGCGAGCCTCTCAGGGGTAGTATTTCTTCAACTTGTCCATATTGATCGGTTGGGAAAACTCCAAGCCATCTAGATCCATCAGAACCACAGCTCCACCTGACCAGATTGACTTGACGATGTAAGGACCAGTCCAATTAGGTCTGAACTTGCCCCTTGGGTTGTGGATAGGAGCTCGGTTGTCCTTGAGTACTAAATCTCCTTCTTTCAAATTCCTGGACTTAACCTTCTTGTTGAAAGCCCGGGCGATTCTGCGTTGATAACCCTGAACATGGTACAGTGCCTTCAACCTTCTTTCATCGAAAAGCATGAGTTCCTCAAATCTGTTTTGCTGCCAATCTGCTTCGGCTATCTGGCACTCGGCCAACACTCGCAAAGACGGGACCTCAATCTCAATAGGTAGAACGGCCTCCATCCCATAAACTAATGAATACGGAGTCGCCCCAGTTGAAGTTCTGATCGAAGTCCTGTAGCCCCACAGAGCAAACGGCAGCTTATCTGGCCAATCCCGATAGGTTTCCACCATCTTCTGTAGTATGCGCTTGATGTTCTTGTTGGCGGCCTCAACTGCCCCGTTGGTTTGTGGCCGATAGGTAGACGACTTATGAAAAGCCACATTGTATTTCTCCAACAAATCAATCACCTCCTTCTTGAAGTGGGAACCATTGTCAGAAACTATTTCATTTGGGACTCCATAGCGACAGATAATGTTGTTTCTGATGAATTTCGCAACGTGTGAAGCTTTCAACACTGCGTAAGATTGGGCCTCAACCCACTTTGTAAAATAATCTATTGCTACCAAGATGAACTCATGCCCATTCGACCCCTTCGGCGTAACGGCTCCAATTACATCAATTCCCCAGACAGAAAATGGCCATGGTGAAGTCATGTTGTATAGCTTTGACGGCGGAATATTCATGCGATTCGCATGAATCTGACATTTGTGGCATCGCCGGACGAAACCAATACAATCCTCCTCCATGGTAGACCAGTAATAACCTTGTCTAAGGATCTTCCGTGCCAACATCACCCCATTCATATGTGCACCACATTCACCCCCGTGGATGGCTTCCATCAGACGTCTTGACTCTTCTGCATCCACACACAGTTTATGCATTCCCAGATGGCCTCTTCTATACAGCTTACCCCCACAGATAATGAACTGAACCGACATTCTTCTGATTGCCCTCTTGTCTTTGGCATTTACCCCTGGCGGGTATGCTTCTTTCTCTAAAAAGTTCCAGATATCGTAATACCAAGGGTGTTCGTCCTGAACTTCATCTATGGTTGCAATCGACTCATAAGCAGGTACAAATTTCTGGTCGATGATGACTGGACGCATTCGGACTCCACACGGGATGTCTATCATAGATGATAGAGTTGCTAAGGCATCTGCGAACTTGTTGTTCTCTCTTAGCAGATGAGCGAAATTTAACTTTTCAAACCGAGGAATCAGCAAATCCAAGGTTCGGTGATACATTATCATATTTTCTTCTTTTACTTTCCAGTCTCCCTTAGCTTGAGATACAACAAGATTCGAGTCCCCAATGACGTCCAGCCGTCTTGCCCCTAGTTCCAGGGCTGCTTCTAAACCAGCAATGCACGCCTCATATTCTGCTTCATTGTTTGAGACTTTGAACCGGAGTTTGAAGGCTAGAGGGATACGGGAATTGTCGGGTGCTATCAGCAATACTCCTATCCCATACCCATGTTGATTTGACGCTCCGTCAAAGTACATTGTCCAAGTTTCCTCGTCGATATGCAAAATTGATTCATCTGGGAATAGATACTCAACTGCTTCATCCCCCTCGACCGGATGGTCGGCAAGGAACTCTGCCACTGCTCTTCCTTTCACTGACTTGCGTGTGACATATGTGAGATCAAATTCGGAGAGCAACAGCAACCAACGAGCTAGCCTACCCGTAAGCGCTGGTTTCTCGAAAAGATATTTGATGGGATCTAGACGTGAAACCAACATTACAGAGTGAGCTAACAGGTAGTGCCGCAGCTTCCTGGTAGCCCATACCAGAGCTAAGCAAGCCTTTTCCAGTGGTGTATATCGGGTCTCCTATTCCAGCATTTTCTTGCTCAAATAATAGATGGCTTTCTCCACCTTATCTTCTGATTCTTGTGCAAGCATGCAGCCCATTGTGGTTTCAGTCACTGTCAGATACAAAATCAACGGTTTCCCCGGTTCTGGTGGTGATAAAACGGGCGGGTTCTGTAGATACTCTTTAATCTGTTCAAACGCTGCTTGGCATCGGCCGTCCCATTGGAACTTCTTGCCTTTCTTCAGGAGACCAAAAAGTGGTTCACAAGTCAAGGTTAGTTTTGAGATAAACCGTCTTATGAATTGCACTTTACCTAGAAAGCCGCGCACCTCCTTTTCAGTCCTTGGTGGGGGCATTTCTAGGATGGCCTTGATTTTGGAAGGGTCGACCTCGATGCCCCTTTGTGTAATCAGAAACCCCAGCATTTTTCCCGCTGTAACACCAAACGTACATTTCTGAGGGTTTAACCGCAACCTGAATTCTCTGATCCTTTGGAAAAACTTGCGCAAGGCGGCGTAGTGGCCCTCTCTTTCCTTGGACTTGACAATCATGTCGTCCACATACACCTCAACCTCTTTGTGGATCATATCATGTAGTATTGTGGTCGCGGCCCGTTGATAAGTAGCCCCAGCATTCTTCAACCCAAACGGCATGACCCGATAGCAGTATGTCCCCCACGGGGTGGTGAATGCAGTCTTTTCTCTGTCCTCCGGCGCCATCACTATCTGATTATACCCTGAAAAGCCATCCATGAATGAGAGCAAAGCGTGCCCTGCTGTGAAGTCCACTAACTCATCGATGTGCGGTAGGGGAAAATCGTCCTTCGGACTGGCTCGGTTTAAATCCCTGAAGTCCACGCACACCCGGATCTTGCCATCTTTCTTTGGCACCGGAACAATATTGGCCAACCAAGTCGGGTATTCAGAGACTAGCAGGAAGCCTGCGTCAATTTGCTTGGTGACCTCCTCCTTGATCTTAAGAGCCCAATCCGGGCGGATCCTTCTGAGCTTCTGTTTGACAGGTCGGGCCTCGGGGTCAAGGGGGATCCGATGCTGTACAATCTCAGGATCGATTCCAGGCATGTCTTCGTAGGACCACGCGAAAACATCTTTGAAATCTTTTAATAAAGCGACTAAGCGCTCGCGTTCCTCTGAAGACAGCGTGGACCCGATCTGGACCAGCCGCGGGTCCTTCTCAGTACCAATATTCACAGAAATGATTTCATCCGTTAAGGGCTTAACAAACCTCTCTTGCTCTTGCTCAATTAGTCGTTGTAAAACCGGAGGAACTTCGTCCTCGTCGTTTTGATCAAAATTTTGAAAGTCCTGATTTAAGCAATAAATTAGGGGCACAGAGAAGTACTCGGAAACCACATTCACCTCATTCTCATTAAGTTCATCCAAATCGTCCAATTCTTCTGTTACAACAGACTCAAAAGAAAAGGAAAAAGACGACCTGGACAGGACTTTGGCATCTGGGTTGACACCCCCAGGAGTACCAGACTCAGACTCAGTCGAGCTGGAACCTGATTCCGACTCAGAAGACTCGGTGGAATCAGATTCCGGCTCACTACCTGACCCGGAACTGCTGGATAAGAATCCCTCTTCATACTGCCAAGTGAGGGAAGGTGCGATTGATGCGTCCAAAATAGCTGCTGGTTGGCTCACGGCCATTTCATTCCCAATCATGGAAACCACGGCGTTATTCCCCAAGCAATCTTGGTCGATCAGAGGATCAGAGAGGAGACTTGCCAGTGCTACCCCCATTTCCAATTCAGTGCCCTCGGAATCCTCTGCCTTATTCTGCTCAACCTCAGTTGTTGGGTCTGTCTGCTCCGTGGCAACGTCATCCCCGGATAGTAGCAGGTCGAAGAAGATTTCGAAGCCTGGTACGCGCTTCCTCTCCGCGTTTAACCATGGTTCTGGGAAGCCACAGAATGGAAAATCTCCCCCCTCCCGGACAAAGCGTCCGTTCAGGGTACCCCAGATGGGCCTATGCATTAGATCAAAAGGCTTCCCAGCCTGCTTCGCTCTGGCTCTGCCGGCCATTTCCTTTGCTTTCCTCGCCCAATCTTCTTTGGTGGGCAGATAACCCAATCCAAAGGTATGTGGATTATGCGGCACTTCGGCCAACGCTGCAACGCCTTTCCGGCCGCTTCTTCCCAATCCCATCCCAGGGATATGCTGTAGCTTGTTCATGAGGTATACGGCTTGAGCGCTGACATACAAACCCTCATTCGCAGCCATGATATTCTGTACTACCCGGGCCTCAGCCAAAGTAAATCCCGATATGAACAGATCCTCCATGCCGTGTTCAATCTCAAGGACCGGCGTAGATACCTCCGGAGGGGGATGGATTGACGAATTCCCAAAAACAATGGCTACTCCCTTTCCGTAGGGGTACTTCACCATTTGATGTAGAGTAGATGAGACGGCCTTCACCTGATGCAACCAGGGTCGCCCCAAAAGCATGTTGAAAGATGCAGGGACCTCCAAGACATGAAAATCTACTTCGTGTTGCCCGGGCCCAATCTTGGTTTGGATTTTTACTGTCCCCAGGACATCCCTGCTTGTATTGTCGTAAGCTCTGATTACTTGAGTAGTCGGTGTGAAGTCCGCAGGCTTTAACCCAATTGCATACGCCGTTCTGGCCGGGCAGACGTTGATGGCGGACCCGGTATCAACAAGTACCACCGGAATCCATTTATCTCTGCATTCTACGGAGATGTAGAGATGTCTGTTGTGATCCACGCCCTCAGGCGGCAATTCCTTGTCTGAAAAAGTCAACGCCGGGGAACCTCCTCCCGGAAAGACTAGCCCAACTAACTGTTCTGGCGTAGTTTCAATGGAGAGTTTAGCTCTGTCCATAGCAGAGAGGACAGCCTGCCGGTGCACCCTCGAAGCCATAAGCAGTCCCCAGATGGAGATGTCTGCTTGTATTTTCTTTAGCTGCTTCAGTACAGCCTCTTCTTCAACCTGCTTCTCCTTCTGCTTCTCTGCCTCCTTATCTTTCCCTGATGCCTCGGGTTGATCAAGGTGTGGGGGCTTGAAATACCGCCCACTTCTCGTCATATGGTCCACCTCTTCGAGGTACCAGGTACTGTCTGGTTGGCCGCCTGCCCAGTCTTCGTCTGTGTGGGCAAGATACAAGTCGTCATCTTCCCACCACATTCCATTAGCATCTAGCAAACATCTGTCTGGTTCCGACTTGTTTATGCTCTCAGCATTTTCCCCCCTCATGCTCACAGCATGTTCAATTTTCGTGCTCGCAGCACTCTCAACTTCCTCATGGTTCTTTGCTTTTCGGGCTCTCTCAGAGTCCCATCTTTTTCCTTGTTCCTCCAACAACAACTGTGCGGTTTTCAAAACGTTTTGTTCCTGAGCGAAATTCTTCGTACCGGCGCTCTCCGGCAATTCAATCTGATCCTCGGCCCTTCCGGCCACAGACGGTACAATATCAGGCTGATCATCCAACCACCCGACGACTTCTGCTGACTCCTCGTATTCAAACCAGTTGACTGATGCATCCCCTGATTCCTGATCGTTGAAAAACTGGAGGTCGGCGAAGTCCTCTTCCACCGTTGTCAAATCATCCCCTGCTGATTCAGGTTTATCCCCCCGGATCATACACAATTCAGCCTCTGGCAACAGCCCTGCACTCAGCTTTGGTTGGCTCACTGACAAGATATACCCACTCGGATCATAAGCTCTGCCAGCTAAATTCTCTGTTTGCTCCATCCCAGACTCAGTTTTGCTCTCCTCGGAAGCCTGCCCCGTTCCATTCTCGGTGGTCACCACCTTTAGCTCAGGTTGGGGTGTAGAGGTGTCCATCATGCACAAGTCCGTGCTATCAGGGAGGATCACCTCTGGCTTGGGTAGGTGGGAGGGAGTGATATAGATGCTGGGATCATATGAAGCGACCCCAGTGTGGATGAGGTTGACTCTTTTTGGTGGATCTTGGTTGTGTTTGGGGAGTGGGTTGTTTGTGACGTTGGGTCCTTGGGGAGGTAGGATGATGTTTTTGTCAATGAGATCTTGAACCTCATGACGCAGCCTGTAGCATTGGTCGGTGTCATGACCATGCTGTTGGTGGTATTGGCAATATTTGGCTGGGTTATGGGAAGGGGGGAGTGGATTCGGTAGAGGCCTCGGTTCCAAGGGTTTCAGGTGCCCCTTTCTGACTAGAACCCCGAGGACTTTAGACAAAGACATATAGAGTAGGGAGAAGGTTCGTTGACCCCTGGGTGGGTATCTTGGGGTTTGATTACTGCTCCCAGAGGCATCAGAAAACGGTGTGGCCGCTGCGGACCTTGGTTGGGGAAGGGGAGTGGTGGTGACCATTCCGACCTCTGAAGTTCTGGTATTGGAAGAGCCACTCGGGCCTGCATTATTACCACGGTTGAAAGTTCTCCGGGGCTGATCCCGATCTTGGTCAAACAGACCCTGTTTCATCGCATCCTCTATTTGCATCCCCATATCATGCAGATCTGCGAAAGTGGGGAAGGGAACTACAATCATCTTCTTCATTAATGCCGGCTGGAGATTGCGCACAATCATCCGTATTTGATCTCTGTCGGTTGGCCTTAAGGTCATCATCGATGCCTTCGCCCTCCACCGGGTCACAAAGTCAGAGAAAGATTCCTTGGGCTCCTGCCTCGTTGTCTCGAGATCACGAGTTGTGATCTCGATCTGCGTGTTGTACGAATATTGTGCAAGGAAGGCCTCAGCCATCTCATCCCAGTTTATTTTCACCTGATCTTCCAGCTTTGAATACCAAGTGGATGCCACACCCGACAGGGTCCGACCGAACAAAGAAAGCTTTTGCGGTCGGGTTAGGCCCATTGGTCTTAGAACGTCTGAGAATAGCCGGAGGTGAACCATAGGGTCCCCGGATCCATCAAAGCGATCGATCTGGGGCATCTTAAATCTCTCCGGCAATGTCACGGCTACATCAGTATAGCCGTCTTCAATATCTGGGATGGCCTTCACCCCTTGAGACTTCTTAAAGAGCTTCTCCAACTTGCTCAATTTCAGAGCTGTCTGGTCTACCTCGAACTCAAATGGAGAGTCCGGATGGTTAGGTGTAATGTTTTTGGACAGTTGTGGTAGAAGCGGGGGCGGAGCCAGCCCCGTTGGAAGACCCGTGTCCTCTTGCATGTTTGGGGGGTTTGGCAGAATGTTCTGTTGATTCGGGAGGGTATTCTGGGCAGCCTGGGCATTTTGCGGGTTTGGAGGGGCATTCTGGCCAGCAGGTAGTTGTTCAGGTAATGGGGCCCCGGGTGGAGGGGGAGCCTGATTTGAGGCAGACGCTGCGTTCTGCTGTTGTAATCTGGTGATCAACTCAGACTGTTGGGCCATGACAGCGGCCTGTTGTCTGGAAAATTCCGCCTGGCGGAGAGCATCATCTTGCATTTGCTTCATGCTTTCAGTCATCTGGCGCATCATCGCCTCCATAGCTGTATTCTGTTGTTCCATTTGAAGAACCGGCAGGCGTATCTCTATAGCAGAAACAGGAAGCTCAACCCGACTATTTACTACTAAAACAGACTGCTGTCTCAGTAATCTTTGTTCTGACGGACTGCGCCTCCTCGGCCTTCTTCTGATAACAGGGGGTAGTGAGTGAAACACTGGATGTCCGTCAACTAGATCCTCGGATCGGTTGAGTCGGCGACCACGTGTCCAGATTGCTTGGGGGGTATCGACGGGTTCGGAAGCAATTGTGCTACAAACGGTCCCCTAGCAAAAAGATAAATAAAGCGAAAAAGAAATAAATAACCAGAAATAAAACGGGCAGCATAACGGCTTAAATTGAATACACCACACACAGTCGGGTATACAACAACACACAGTTGGTAAGCTGGCTATACACTGTCCTCAAATACTGGTCAATATTCCTGTATCACTGTTCTGATAAACTGAATCTGATATCCGCGGACAACTGATTCCCAAATACTGGATAATGCCCGCAGGCCTGATCCCCAAATTCAAAAACTGATGCCCGCAGGCCTGATGCCCAAACTCATACTGATACATGCATTCCCTGTAGAGGCATACTCTAACAAGCACATAACAGATAAGTGAGAGCCAAAACACCCCTATGTTGGGGTAGGGTTTCCCTGTCCTATTTCGTCAGGAACTAGGGGTTCACTACGCACGCAGCGGTTTCGAACAACCTATAAACGGGTAAGCAACCTGTCCTAGTTTGGAATGGTCACTATGGATCCGAATATGCACTAGGTCGAATGGTCAAAAAGGGTGCCCTGGTAAAACCGGGGTTTGTGTTCCCATGCTGTCAGAGCCCAGAGCCGATCAGCCTTGCGGACATGACTTGACAAGACAAGCCTCCGGCAAATCGTTCGGGAATGGCATATGGCAAACACGGTGTCCTAGGCACACCAATGCAAATGCAATGCAAAGAAACACACAAGTGTAGTCAAAAACAGATATCATGAGTTCGAGTCAAGTTCTCTAAGTCCCCAGCAGAGTCGCCAGAAACTGTAACAAGCCCGCGGGGGACCTCGCTACAGCTCGGACTCGATTTTATGTTGTGGTTCTAAATCTGAACCAAAGAGTCCAAATCCGGCAAATCGTTTTGAGAAAAACAGATTTTTTGAAAGAAGTGCCAAACATGGACTGCTTTGCCAGATAACAGAGTCGCCACCTAAATATTTTAAAATGGGAAATTTAGGAAACCCTGACTCGGTGCCAAAAGGCCACGTGTCCGTCATCACCAAAGTTGGCTCGGGAACTTGGGTACGATTAGGGAAGGTCACATCGTGAGCACCCCCTCTCGCCCGGTCAAAGACCGGCCTCTACTAACCATGATATCTGTTTTTGAAGACATTGTGAGTTCTTATTCCGGTTATTAGCCTAGTTTACTATGTGATGCTCGCAGCAAACAAGTATAGACCGAGTCGTCTGAATTGGGACAAAAACATCTCATGTTTGTTTGTTTGAAAATGGTTTGATGGTGCTACTCGCAAGTAGGCTAAAACGCGGATTTGCCACCCTCAGGTGGGCTTAGAAAAACAGTGATTTTGCCACTATCTAGTGGGCTTAAAACAAACATTTGATGAATTATTCCACTTCAGATAACTCGACCTCCACCCACAGGCATTCAAGGCAGTTATATCACATAAGCAAATAGCCTCATGGCAAGCATGCTATCATGGCAGCACTCACACGTATGCGAGGATGCTAAAGCATAAAACTCACCGAGTACTCCAAGCCAAAACAAGAAGCTAATTAGAAATCATGCATGATCCTAAAATATACAGAATGCCTAATGCAACACATGCAAAGATGCAAACTATAGCAGGCTCGGCTATTCTAAACATGGCATGTGAAATGCTACAGCTATCAAGTACTCAATTTTGGAATTGAAATACAGATGCAGTTTGTATGATGCGCCGAGCCCGGTGCATGCAAAACAGATGAATGATGCAAACATGCTGTCATACTGTTATGCTGATTGAAATATGCCCTATATCTAACCATCCAAAGCGGGTAAATAAAAGGGAGAAAGAAATGGGGGTTGGAAGACATACATCACACTCACACACCCTTATTACAATTATGCCCTCGCGCAGAGGGTCCGAATAAATGATTAATACAGTCCGAATAAAAGAATATACAGTCCACAATGTACAAATTCTAATTAAATAACAAATTAATTACAAAAGAAATAAAACTGGCATGCAAGCCAGGGACTGCCTTGCTTCTGACGGATGATACATGTTGGGCTGCTTGGCGCATAAATCCACTGGGATGCCCTGATTAGCCTCTGTTTGCAATTTTCTCGAAATGCGTGCCAGGCTCCGAAAAGTTGTTGATTGTTGATTTTGCTGCAACAGAGAGCAGGAAAAGGGCATAGCAATGTATTTCACAAATATATGCATGCCTCGATCCTCGTGCCACCAATCACGCACATCGATGCATAATGGCCGAGGAATCGAATTGCACAACTCAATATGGGATGAATGCATATGAATACTACAACAAAACCTAACTCCATCATGGGTAATCCGGAGTGTCGGTGACTTGGGAATTGAGACCCGTTCTGTTACTCGGAGTACAGAACGCGCCTCATTTCCCGTGCAATACACATGATATGCATGAAATGCAACTAACATACAACCTAGCATGCACGATGCTGTGAAAATGAGATGCCTCAAAATGCGTGCCCACTGGCACGCAAACCGAGGCGATGACATAAAGGCATGAAATGCAATGATGGACTTACACCAATATGAGAGGGCCCCAGCCACACTCACATGGAATGCCAGAATGATAAGGATGAGGTGCCTCGAAATGCGTGTCCACTGGCACGCAAACCGAGGCAATGATGAAATGCAAATCGGATAAAACCGAAGTGCCTCGAATGCGTGCACGCGGGCACGCAAACCGAGGCAGAGGCATACGTAATGCCAATCGGATAAAATAGAGTGCCTCGAAATGCGTGCACACGGACACGCAAACCGAGGCAATGATATGCGATGCAAAATCGGATAAAACCGAAGTGCCTCGAAATGCGCGCCCACAGGCACGCAAACCGAGGCGATGATGTGCGATGCAAATCAGATAAAAACTGAAGTGCCTCAAAATACGTGCACACGGGCACGCAAACCGAGGCGATGATATGAAGTGCACATCGGATAAAACCGAAGTGCCTCGAAATGCGTGCCTGCGGACACGCAAACCGAGGCAATGATAAAATGAGACGAGACGGCATACGGAATGCAACGATGGGCTTACACCAACATGGGAGAGCCTCAGCTCACTCACATAGGAGGCCGGAATGATAAAAATGAGGTGCCTCGAAGTGCGTGCCCATTGGCACGCAAACCGAGGCAATGCAAAAATGATACAAATGGCATGGGAAATGATATGTAAGCATGGAAATGGAATTTCAGCACTTAAATAAAGGGGAAAACAGCCCCGAAACAATTCGAAATGACACTCGAAGCATGCATTCATCCCGAAAATGCGAAATTAAGCCCCGAAATGGCCTATAGCCATACTATACATGCAAAATATGATCATGGCAGCAAGAACAGTAGCAAGGCAGTCCCAAGTATGGCACATTTTCAGTAATAAACATGGCCTAAATGCAAGCATAGATAGATCAAACAAAGCATGCAAAGTTAGTGGCCAAAAGAGGGGTATTGAGACAAGTGATGTATGCAAACCCCAAATGGACGAACTTTCTTCTAAAACATTGAATATTAGCTAAAAATAAGCACATATGCAGAAGATGACATCCTCAAAATCAGAACACAAACATGCTAAAAGATCCATGCAAAGTAGGCTCCAAATATGCTATAACAAGAGACATGCAATGCACACACCAAATGACAAAACTTTCTTCATGGAATATGTACAGGGGGTCAAAATAAGACCAAAGTCAGTAGGGGTCGAAGCCCCAAAAACAAATAGAGATAGGTCAAAATTGCATGCAAAAGAGTGGCACACTTGATGAATATTGAAGGAAGTGGTATATACAAAGGCCAAATGAAGCTGAGCCTATCTACAATGTTGTAGAGGGGCTCATTTTAAGCACAAAAGCAGTAGGGGTCAGACCCCCAAAAACCAACACAAATAGGTCAATTTTAGCATGCAAAAATGTTACCAACTTGAAGAATATTGAAGGAACTAGTGTATACAAACACCAAATGAGGTTGAGCCCTTCTACAAAGTTGTAGAGGGGCTCATTTTAAGCACAAAAGCAGTAGGGGTCGGAGCCCCAATTCTCAACCAATTAGAGTATAAAAATGAACCAAGAAAAAGCCCTAAAAGTTAGTTTCGAATACTCACCCTTGAAGACTTGTCTTTCTTTGATTCTTGGCCTTGATTTGTAGCTTCTCAACCTCTGAAATTCACTTCCTAGCTGCTGGAGTGGTAGTGTTGATGGTGGAGCTAAGGGTTGGTGAAGAGATGGCCTTGACACTTGGAGCTTTTTTGGAGTTTTGAGCTAAGGAAATGGAGGAATTTGGAGATCTCTTCTTCAAGGAAAATTTTCCAACCTTGAAGAAGGAGAGGGAGGGCCCTTCAAATAGGCAAGAAAATGGGGTGTAAAAGGGGAGGGAAAGCACCCAATCTTTCCCTCCCGAAATATCCCCGGATGCCCCGGGATATGCTGGAAGATATCCGGACAGCTGGGACAGGCTGGAAAGCAAGAATCTGGCCGGCCAGGTATTTTTTTGCAAGGTGGCCGGCCAGCCACCCTCCATGGCCGGCCAGCCACCCTACATGGCCGGCCGGCCACCCCAAGAAAATGAACAGGAGATTTTCTGGCCGACCAGTATAGAAAGGTGTCCTCCAAGGTGTGTAGAATAAGGCCCCATGGTTGAAATCTGGCAACTCTGAAGCAGGAGCCACAACATAGAGCTTGAAGGAGAGGCCCAAAAATGAAACCAACAATTTCTGGCCGACCACTATGCCAAAGTGTCCTCCAATATGTGTAGAACAAGAATCCAAGGTTTGAATTTGGCAACATTGAACCAAGAGTCACAACATAGAGCTTGAAGGAGAGGCCCAAAAATGAAACCCACAGTTTCTGGCCGACCACTATGCCAAAGTGTCCTCCAAGATGCCCTCATCACAGATATGTAGCTTTGGTTGGAAGAAAATGCCCCTAGGGTGTTCAACATTGGCCCGGAAGTGAGCAAAACGGGCTCCGGAGGAGCGAAACTGGTTATCTGGGATAATTGTTGGCTTCTCACCCCCCAGTGATCTTCCTGATGTTGAAACAGAGGTACCTGCCAAGTTTGAACAAAAACTAATGAGAAATGAACACTCGGAGCCAAAACCGAGCAGTTCGGAGTCCCAAAAATGGGCTGCAGGTGCCGGAAGTGGTGTTCAGCAGCGAAGTGGGTATCTGCAACCCCAGTGTCTTCCGGAATGACGAAACAGAGATACCTGCCAAAAACCGGAGCAAATGGATGCGAAATGAATGCTCGGGACCAAAACACGCAGTTTGGGGTCCCGAAAACCGGCTACAGGTACCGGAAGTGGCACACAACCACGAAGTGGGCATCAGGGGCCCCAGGGTTCCTCGGAATATTAAAACAGAGGTCTCCGCTAAAAACCGGAGAAGGCTGATGCAAAAAGAATGCTCGGGGCCCAAATCACGCAGTTCGGGGTCCCGAAAAAGGGTCGCCGGGCACCGGAAGTGGTGTTCGGCTGCGAGGTGGGCATCAGGGGCCCCAGTGTTCCTCGGAACATTAAAACAGAGGTCTCCGCTAAAAACCGGAGAAGGCGGAGATGGTTGGGGCGGTCCCGAGCCGAGGCACACGGCCTAACGGCCCCGAAAACCGGGAACCGGGCTCCGAAATGGGCAAAATGGCCTACGGCCACGAAAAGTAGCTCACGGCCACCGGGAGATAGTCTACAGGACCACTCCCTTCCCTTAGGAAAGAAAACAGAGAAAACCGGGTCTGGTTCGCAAACCGAGACAAAGCACAGGAGAGAATTCGGAAGTCCGGAGGCAGGGCGCACGGCCGCGACTCTGAGACTTCTGAACGAGCACAGCATGCAACATCACCGAGCGCTCAACTGGTGACGTCTGAGTCTTAAGGTCGGTCAAAAATGGGGTGTCTACAGCTACTCTTGGAAGTAAAGAAGGTAAAGGAAGCTAAGAAAAAGAAAATCTGCGAAGGCATGAGTTAACAAGAGGAGGAGGTTAAGAACGTTTCATATTTTCCTACCATTTCAATCCTACAACTATGTAAGAAAACTCTCTCAACCCGCTCATTTCTTTTTATTAGTGAAATTTTCAGATTACTTCCTTGTGATTAAAATGACTACTCGTAAATAGAAATTTTATATATATATGTAGGAATTTTGTGATGAAAATAGTCTGTTTTGAATCTGCCAGAATGTTGCCCCGAATTTTTAGACAATTTTATACTCAAAATTTCGAGATGATTTCTTCTACAAAGTTGTTGATAATGATGTCTAGTTCATCCAGAAATTTTGGCAACAATTGTTGAGCTTTCTACGAATTTATACAAATTTTTAACTAAATCTGAAACTGTGATGAAAATAGTCTCTTTTGAATCTGCCAGAATGTTGCCCGAATTTTTAGACAATTTTATACTCAAAATTTCGAGATGATTTCTCTACAAAGTTGTTAATAATGATGTCTAGTTCATCCAGGAAGTTTGGTAACAATTTTTGAGCTTTCTACGAATTTATACAAATTTTTAACTAAATCTGAAACTGTGAGACAGATTTTGCTATGTATTTGAAAATTTATTTAAAATTCTATACTAAACCAAATCTGGTAATTTCTAACTAAAATATGAAATTTGAGAAGTCTAATTTCATAATAAAATTTTATATTATGGAATTGATTTATGAATTTAAGTATGGAATTAATTTAAGAAAATGAGATAAATCTGTGTCATAAAATTTCTGGAAATTTTACATAATTATTTATAACTTATTTTTGGGAAATTCTTTCTGAAAAATGACTTAAACATATTTATTGAATATTCTGTACATTTTCATGAATTTTAGAATTGTATAAATAATTTATTTATAATTTTTATTACCTAAGGTATAACCTGAAAAATTCTAGACAGGTTTAAGATCATCACTTCAATTATTTATTTGGATAAAAATCAATTATTGTGTTGGTCTAATTCATCAAATATTGTAAATTAATGTATGGGTGTATTGTGGTTTATTTAATATTGTGGCAGCCTAATCTTGTAAATTAAAAATCCATGCATGTGTGTGATTATGGTTTATTTTCTTTGTATCTAAATTATTATTTCATACCATGATTTAAATAAATTGTTTATTTAAATTCTGTACATTTATTTAGTATTGTGTGTCATGTGCAATATTTTATGTTGGGAATTTTAATGAGTTCGTATAACATTACTTGTGATTAAAAATTTGGAATTATTTGTGATTAATACCAAAACTAATTGAAATGATTAACGGCATATACAAAGTTAACAATTGACGGTTAATACCGATTGTTCAGGGTGAGCCCTGGTTTTGAGAATTCTCGTATAAATTGTCGCGAAATCCTAAGATGGCACGGGACGTATTTGAACCCTTTTCGGTATTCGGTTTTGGAATAAGGATGGATGTGCAGGTGGCACACAGGGAGGTTACGTACCCCTGGCAGACCATTTCCTTGGGGCAGACCACGGATGCCACTACTTGGGTATATAACTCCGGACGTGGGCATCCCTGGTAGTTACGGTTCGTAACACTTGAATATTTGACCAAGGGAGGGTTTCAAATTAACCGTTGCCATGCTTAGTGGTTGGTAAGTTAAATCTCTTTGGTGAGATTTTGAGTGTCACCTAATTTATTAAAATTATTGAAATTATCTTAATGGTTGTAATTTATGTTACAATTATATTGTTATCTCATGTTTATAATCTCATTATTTTTCTCTTAAAAAGAATGGTAGGTTGGTTATGTTTTCTTACTGTGTTGCAAAACTCATGGCATATATTTTTGTTGCCCTAGCGTTTTATGCCTATAGACGTGCCCTCTGGCCCTGCTACAGTTCGGACTCAATTTGTGTCACGGTCCTGTATCTAATCTCGCAGAGTGCAATGCAAGATCGATGAATCAGCAAAGAGTCCAAATCCGGCAAATCGTTTTTGAAAACAGATTTTTTTGAAAGAAGTGCCAAACATGGACTGCTTTGCCAGATATAGAGTCGCCACCTAAATATTTTATTTTGGAAAATTTAGGAAACCCTGACTCGTTGCCTAAGGCCACGTGTCCGTCATCACCAAAGTTGCCTCGGCTCGGGAACTTGGGTACGATTGGGGAAAGTCACTTCATGAGCACCCCCGCTCGCCCGATCAAAGATCGGCCTCTACTAACCATGATATCTAGTTTTGAAAACATATGTGCTCTTATTCCGATTATTAGCCTAGATTTACTATGTGATGCGCACAGCATACAAGTATAGACCGGATCGCCTGAATTGGAACAAAACATTTCATGTTTGTTTTTTAAGCGGTTTTCTACTCGCAAGTAGGCTTAAAATGCAGATTTTGCCATCCCTCGGGTGGGCTTAGAAAACATGGTTTTGCCACTATCTAGTGGGCTTAAAACTCACAGTCAATGCATTATTCCAATTCAAATAATCCAACATTCACCCACAGGCATTCAGGCAGATATATCACATAAGCATATAGCCTCATGGTAAGCATGTTATCATGGCAATCACTCACACACATGTAAGGATGCTAAAGCATAAATACTTACCGAGTACTCCAAGCCAAAACAGAAGCTATGTTAGAAATCCATGCATGATCCTAACTATACAGAAATGCCTAATGCAACACTTGCAAAAATGCAACTACAATAGGCTCGACTATTCTAAACATGGCATATGAAATACAAGGGATAACATGTATTCAACTCGGATTGAAGTACAATGCAGTTAGTATGATATGCCGAGCCCGGTGCATGCAAAGACGGATGAATGAATGCAAACATGCTATCATACTGTATGCTAATTGAAACATGCCCTAATCTAACCATCATAAGCTAGTAAATAAAAGGGAGAAAGATGTGGAGTTGGAAGACATACATCACACACACGCACACTTATTACAATTGTGCCCTCGCTCGGAGGGTCCAAATAATACAGTCCGAATAAATAGTTACAGTCCGAATAAATAATTAAATATTACAAAACCCTAATTAATTAATAAATTAACTACAAAATGAATAAACTAGCATGCAAGCTATGGACCGCCTCAACTCTGCTCCGAATGATGAATGATGCATGTTCGAGTTACCTTGCGCGGAAATCCATTGCGATGCCCCGATTCGTCTCTGTTTACACTTAACCCCGGAATGCTGTGCGAAACTCCAGAAGGCTGTTGATTTCTGATTTGCTGCAACAGAGAGCAACAAAGGGGCATGGCAAAGTATTTTCACATATGTATGCATGACTACTCTTCAGGGAGTGTAGTCCTCGATCCTCGTGCCACCAATCACGCATCTTGATGCATGATGGCTGAGGAGTCGAATTGCATGACTTGATATGAAATGAATGCACATATAAACAAAACAAGGCCTAGACTCCATCATGGGTAATCCGGAGTGTCGGCGACCGGAATTGAGACACGTTCCGTCACTCGGAGTATGAAACGTCCCTCGTTTCCGTGCTTGGGCTAACTCCTATCCCAAACACAATGCAAATGAGATGGCATACACAATGCGACTAACATACAACCTAGCATGCGCAATGCTATGAAATGGCATATACAATGCTCGATGTAACATGGCATACACGATGCTCTATCATGCAAACTAGCATTACACAATGCTATGAACTGAAATGGCATACACAATGCATGATGGTCTTACACCAACATGAGTGGACCTCAGCCACACTCACATCAGTGGCCATTAGATGAAAATGAGACAACCGAAATGCGTGCACACATGCACGAATACCAAGGACCGAACCTAAGGTATCAAATGCCACTCTACCAAAGCATGGAAAAGGATGCAATATGGCATACAAGCATGTAATTTCCAGCACTAAAACATGATGCTAAATGGTCCCGAAACATGGAAATATGGCAACCGATGCATGAAATAAGCCTCGAAACTCAAAACTAAGCACAAGAATTGAATTATAACTATGCAAAGCAAGCATTATTTGACCATGAAGCACAAAGACAGAGCCAAGGCAGTCCCAAAACATGCACATTTCTAGTTTAAAGCAAGACCAAAAACAGTTAACGTGATTGGACTAAAATAGCATGCAAATTTGGCTAGCAAGCATGGTTTACATGGCATGTATATGAAGCGTATGAGAACTCATCAAACTAGCCAAAAACAATAAATAAAATATGTTAAAATATGCCCAAATAAACATTGAAATGCAGCCAACATGTGCAAAAATGATGAGCTCCTTTGAAAGGGCATGCAAGGGGTTACTCAATACATATATGATGGACACTTAGCATAGCAAAACCAACTCTGGAAATCAAATATGACAACCCTAAAACTCACCAAAAAGGGCCTGAAATTGATCAATAAAGCATACAATGAAAGGTCCTCTTGAAAGGCCTTGAGGAGGGTTGTTCCACACATGCATGAGGGACATAAAATATGGCCAAAAGGGCCTTGGACAGAGCTAAGGTAGACCTCAAAATCCTCAGAATGAGGCCTGAAACATGACTTCAAAGCATGCAAAAAAGGGTCCCTTTGGAAGGCCAACAAGACCACCAAACAAGACAAGGAGAGAGGGGGTCACCCCCCTTTGATTTTGGATCTCAAAAATGCATCTAAGCCACTTAAACTCCACTGGATTTCAGTGGCTAAGAGGCCAAACCATGGCCAATGCAAGTGCTCTAATGCATAGCCCTAATCATGAAGAGATGAAGCATGCACAAGGGGAAGATGACCCCAAACAGAAAAGAGACCTTAACCAAACTTGAAGAGGAGATTAAAAAAAGATCTTTTTCAGTTTATGACAAATCTCGAAAATGTTCACAAGTAAGGCTAAAATATGATGCAAAAATAGCCCTAAAAGAGAGATAGAGGGTAAGGGGAAGTAGATGACCTCAAACAGCAAAGTGTCCTTAAGCAAAGTTGAAGAGGAGCTCAAAATAAGACACTTTACAGTTTAGGTCGAGGCCCAGAAATGCTTGCAAATGGGGCTAAGTAATGAAGCAAAATAAGGCTAGAAAAGGGGAAATGAAGACTTACCCTTGTAGAGCCGACCTCCAGCAGCTTCTGGACTAAGTTGGTGAGCTTTCAACCTCTGCAAATGATCTCCAAGGTGCTGGAATGGATGAGGGAGGTGGTAGGCTAAGAGGTGTAGGGTAAAATGGCCAAGAATATGAGTGTTTGGAGGCTTGAAGTATAGAGATAGAGGGTTGCATGTATATTTCCAGCCAAAAGCTTCTAACCCTTGCAAATGGAGGTGAAGGGTTGATTATATAGAAGGAGGAGGGCCATGGCTTCTTGGAGAAGCCAAGAGAGAGGGCTCAAAGCTTCTAAAGGAAGCTTGACCAAAGGGGCCAATTCCTCTTTTAAGCCAAGCAAAGGGGTGAAAACCACCTTAAAATGGGCCAAAACAAGGACAAAACCCCTCGGACAGTGGGTCAAGTGTAAAACAGCTGGCACAGCTGGAACACACTCAGAGAGGCAAAACTGGCCGACCAGTTCAAAAGGGTCAGGGTGGTCGGCCGACCACCTCCCCTGGTCTGCCGACCAGGGGTCACAAGGTTCAAGGAAAATTATTGGTCGGCCTACCCAGAAAGGTGGCCTCCCAGATGAGTAGAACACAACCCCTGTGGTGAAAAAACCAGAAAATGTGACCCAGGAGAGAGAAAAACCAGCTTTTTAGAGGGGTTCAAAAGAGTCAAGAGGAATTACTGGTCGGCCTACCCGTATTGGTGGCCTCCCAGATGAGCACAACACAATGGTGGTGTGAAAAACTAGAAATTGTGGCTCAAAAGTAAGAAAAACCAGTTTTCTGTCAGAAAAACCGGCTTTAGGAGAGAGAAAATGAGAAAACTAGTTTTTCAGGGGAAAAGGTGGCCTCCCACCAAACTACCACCTCCCTAACAATGAAAATAGGGTCCATACCAAAAATGAACCCTAACCGATGCAAAACGAGGGTTCAAGGACCATAATGCGCCTGTCCGAGGCCCCAAAAACAGGCTGTTAGGCACCGGAGGTGGCGTACGACCACGAAGGTGGCCTCTCGGGCCACAGTGTCTCTCTAAGGAGAGGAAATAAGGTGTGTGCCAAAAATCGGAGCAAACGGAGGTAGTTAGGCGGTCCCCGAACCGAAGCGCACGGCCGACGGCTCCGAAAACCGGAAACCGGCCTCCAAACGGGAAAAATGGCCTACGACCACGAAACGTAACCTACGGCCACTGAGAGATGGTCTACGAGACCTCTCCCTCCCTTCGGGAAGAGAAAATAGAGAAAACAGGACCTGGTTCGCAAACCGAGGCAAAGCACAAAAGAGCCCTGAAGTCCGGAGGCAAGGCTCGCAGCCGAGACTCTGAAACCCCAGAACGAGCACAATATGCATCATCACCGAGCGCTCAACTAGTCACGTCTGAGTCTTAAGGTCGGTCAAAAATGGGGTGTCTACAATGCCAGGTTTTGTGAGGAAATTATTGAAGCTGAAATGGAGTTGACGCTAACATAGAGCCTTGGCTGACTTGAAATCATGACTAAAGTCGAATAATTTTATTATCTTAGTTATTAAGGACCTTATAATTTCATTTGATGTTGTATTTGGATAATTTTAGTTTTTATTTAATATTATTTGAACCTTTGGTTATATACGAGAGTTGAAATGCCCTATTAAGATGTCAACTTTTTAGTTTATTAAGTCATTGGTTTATTTAATTTCCCTTGATGTTCCAAAAAAAAATTTTGGGCGTCACAATTTGGTATCAGAGCTTAGGTACAACCCTTAACCCACGTACTTAGCCTGCGACTCTAGATGATCTGAGACTGTTGGTTCAAGTTTTCTTTACTGAAAAAAAAATAAAATAAAATAAATTTTTTTTGAGGAGTCTGTTGTGAAAGTGATGATTGGTGTAGTCACTCTAACTTTTTTTTTGCAACCCGAGGGCATTAGTATAGAATGCTTGAGGATTATCTGAAGAGGATTAATCTGAATTTGAGTTAAGTGTCATGCTTAAGAGAATAGACTTATGTGATCTACATTACCCACGTGTTTCGGCCTGCAGTTAGAAATAACTTTACCCCGACTAAGTTATATTATGATCATACTATCTATTTTGCTAATTAAAAGACATCGAAAATGAACTTTTCTTGACCAACTTTAGGACGTTATTCGGATTTCGAGCATAGTTAAATCGACCTCAGGAGAACATGTTTCAGATTTATAATCGTCGCTTCATGTGTTTCGACTCCAAACAATTTAACGATCACCTACATAGGGGAGTGGGTTTAATCCTGAACAAGACATGCAGCTTATTAGATACTATATATATATAGGGAGGGTCACTATTATTCTTACGAGTCTTGTGTTAATCGTCATTTTCCTATCTCATATGTATAACCTTTGGTTGAAGTCGTTCATATTCAAGATTAAGTCATTACCATTTTATTTTTCAGTTCCACCATTGTTAAATTGACAACCTTTTAGGCTTGATTATCCTATCTAGTACTAGAATTCTTGTAAACAGTCGCAATTTCTTTACTCAGTGACAAATCTTGGATATTTATTTTGAAACACGTATGGCCAATGTAGTTTCAGGTTAGATATCTAGTTTAGTCACTTCCTTTATGATCTTGACCACATTAAAGTCCATAACTATAATGTTATCCATTCTATTGTATTGTTCATCCATATTCCATTTGGTCCTTATGTTAATTGATGTTGTTGTTATAGCCACTTTGTATTTTGTTATCTTTATTACTTCTGTACCAACCTTTTGCTTAGAGTTACCAGTTAGAACTCTTTTGGTGTGACTCATAGTTTATGCGAGCTTTAGGCTAATCTAACTCTCACGGTGATCAAAATATTTTTTTTTTTTTTTTTTAAAAAAAATCAAGGCAATGAATTAGGGGCATAGTTGAGTCAGTGATTCTATCTTCTCTCCCACTCGAGTCACCTAGTCAGTATATTCATACCGGTCAAGGTATTTATACCGGTCAGTGTATATAAATGTGTTTGCATTGTTTTGCTTCGTTTTTCTTTCGTTAAGTTATTTTGTGATTCAGGTTAGTATGGAATCAATGTCCAATTCAGAGTTCAAATTCAATCATTCTCAAATTCAAATCAAATAAAATTATTTTCAAATTCAGAGTGATGGGCCAATCACGTAATTGATGTACAGAACCTAAACTGATTTTATTGCAGTTTGGGGAGGACATCTCCGATTACAAAGACTCCAAAAAGATATATATATATAAAAAAATAGAAGAGAGAGATCATGTTCTTCTTTCTCCTCCGGTAAACAGCCATATGCCGACCTCATTTTCTTGACCCTCCCGCTGTTTTCTTCATCTCAATTTCGTTTTGGGAGACCTTCGAAGGCCCTGCCTCAGTGTGTTCCCCAAGAGAAGGCCCTGCCTCAGTATTTTCACTAAGAGAGTTAACTCTTCGCCGACCATCAAAGGTAAAATACGACGGCGCTCCGAACCGGGCCATACAAGTGGCCTGTCGTTTTACCTCTTTATTCTCCATGGAGGTAGCCTTCCGTTTCAGTTCTTTGTTCTCTGCCTTCAGCGCACAAATCTTCGCTCGCGCATCCTTATACATATCCTGAAGCAAAGTGAGTTGGGCGTTAACCCGATGTACCTCACACGACTTGTTTTGCAGACGGTGAGACAGGTTAGTAACCGCGGCCACTGTCTCCATACACGACTTCAACGTGTAGTGGTGGCCTCAATATCAGTTTGAGCAGCCATCACTTGCTCAACTGTTAGTGTAGGAAGACTAGGATGAGTAAGAGCAGGGGCACTTGGCCTAGAGGAGCTCGATGGATCATTAAGATCTGGAAAAAGAGAGAGGGGGCGAAACGAAGCCATGTATAGGAAGAGAGAGGAAAGAAGGAAGTCACAGAGAAATGATAGAAAATAGAAGATGAAGAGAAGAAAGTGACGGAAGAGTAATGGCAAAGAGACAGAAGAAGAGAGTCATTAAGAAGAAGAGAAAAGAGTGATGAAGAAGAAGAAGACAGAATGGAAGAAGACAAAGAGGGAGAGAGAGCCGAGGTGAGCTTGCAAATCGAGGAGGCTTACTTTTGTCGGCCAGCCGACGCAAAAGCAAGCCCGCCTGTCAAACGCGGTTTTCGAAGGAAGAGAAAGAAGCGGGAGAGTTGTATGCATATATGTATATGAATTGTATATATTTGTTTACATATTTGGTCACAAGAGTGGCTTGGGTTCAGTGGTTCGGCTCAGTGTTGAGGATTGAAAGGTTAGACTTGAGGTCAAAGGTTCGAGCCCCCATAGCAACGAGTGTTTCTTTTGTTTTGTTTGGTTTTTTTTTTTTTTTTTCTCGTATACCTATATATACATTTGTTTGAATATTTTGTCACAGGAATGGCGTGGCTCAGTGGTTGAAACAGCAAGAGACTAAGCCTGAGGACAAGGGTTCGAAACCCCGTATCCCCACATCCATGCATTTTGAGATTTTCCTTTCTTTTTTGCATGTTTGGGAGGAAGATATTCTTAAGACTGTGTTTCGAACGCGTTACAGCCACTATGAATTCGTAGTGATGCCATTCGGCCTAACCAATGCACCAAGCGTGTTCATGGGCTTAATGAACAACATATTCACACCTTACCTAGATCAATTTGTGGTAGTTTTCATAGATGATATTTTGGTGTATTCTGAGTCTGAAGGAGACCATGAACAACATTTGAGAATAGTACTTCAAACTTTGAGAGAAAACCAACTGTATTTTAAGGCTAGTAAATGTGAATTCTGGATGGAGGAAGTAAAGTTTTTGGGTCACGTGGTATCTAAAAAGGGAATATCAATAGACCCAACTAAAGTAGAAGCAGTGACAGAATGGAAGCAACCTAAGAACACATTTGAGATTCGTAGTTTCTTAGGATTGGCCGGTTATTATCGAAGATTCATTCAAGACTTCTCAAAATGGGCCAACCAATGACACATTTGACTCAGAAGGGGGTAAAGTTTGAATAGAACGAGTCTTGTGAAAATTCATTCCAATAACTCACGAAAAGATTGACGAGTGCCCCTATTCTCATAGTGCCAGAACATAACGTTGGGTACAACGTGTATTATGATGCTTCCAAAAAAAAAAAAAAAGTAGTCTGGGTTATATATTAATGCAAAATGGCAAGGTGGTGGCATATGGATCAAGGCAATTAAAGAACCATGAGAAGAATTATCCCACCCATGACTTAGAGTTAGAAACTATAGTTCACGCACTCAAAATTTGGAGACACTATTTGTATGATGAAAAGTTTGAGATATTCACTGATCACAAAAGCTTGAAGTATCTGTTCACCTAAAAGGATCTGAACATGCGTCAGAGACGTTGGATGGAGTATCTCGAGGATTACCAATTTACCTTTTTCTATCATCTCGACAAGGCTAACGTGGTAGCAGATGCGCTAAGTCGCAAGAATAGAGAAATTGTTACTAGTTTAGCACTTAGAGAATGGAATATGGTTGGAGCACTCAATGAATTTGGGGTGCAAATGGGGGTTCAAGAAGAAAAGGCTTACCTTGGTGATAAAATTGTTACGCCTAAAATTTTGAGCGAGATGTTGGAATTACAAAAGTACGATCAGGAGGTAGCATTCATCAAGGCACAAAATTTTTCACACCTCAATGTTATGGAAATATGAGCCACACCCCTCCCATGTTATCAACTGGAGAGAGATTGATCTCAATGAAGATGTAGGTTTTGAGGGAAGACCTATAAAGATTATGGATCGACGAAAAAAAAAAACGGCGAGGCAAAGCTATTTACTTGGTGTGAGTGTTGTGGCAGCATCGTGGGACGGAAGAGTCAACGTGGGAGCGAGAAGATATGATACGTGCCAATCACCCTCATCTTTTCGAGTCTAGAGGTACGAATTAATTTCGAGGACGAAATTTTTTTTTAGGAGGGTAGATTGTAAAAACCCACATTTAATTATTCTTAAAAATAATAATAATAATAATATTATTATTATTATTAATTAATTAATTAATTAATTTTATCCAGAGTTTATTTGAAAAATATATTAGTGTAAAAGTTAGTTTTAAATTAACCTAATTCAATAACTAACAAAGACATTATTAAGAATAATAATTTTGTGGGTGTTCAATATTTGTTGTTTATAAATTATTTTAATTAGGATTGAACATGATAATTATTCTTATTAAATACCTTAGTTAAAAATCTTAATGTGTCAAATTCAAGAAACCCACACAAATATACAAAAAAAAAAAATGTTGGCATATTTCAAGTGGCAGCATTGCCACTTGGTTGCATGCATGGTGGTATAGAATATAGCCCTTGGAAATTGAAGATTTAACTACATAGAGTGAAGAGAAAGAGAAAGAGAAAGGAAGAAAGAAAAAGAGAGAGTGAGAAGCCTTAGTCAGCATGTTTATATATATGAGCATGCTACTCTTGGAAGTAAAGAAGGTAAAGGAAGCTAAGAAAAAGAAAATCTGCGAAGGCATGAGTTAACAAGAGGAGGAGGTTAAGAACGTTTCATATTTTCCTACCATTTCAATCCTACAACTATGTAAGAAAACTCTCTCAACCCTCTCATTTCTTTTTATTAGTGAAATTTTCAGATTACTTCCTTGTGATTAAAATGACTACTCATAAATAGAAATTATATATATATGTGTACGAATTTTGTGATGAAAATAGTCTGTTTTGAATCTGCCAGAATGTTGCCCCGAATTTTTAGACAATTTTATACTCAAAATTTCGAGATGATTTCTTCTACAAAGTTGTTGATAATGATGTCTTGTTCATCCAGGAATTTTGGCAACAATTTTTGAGCTTTCTACGAATTTATAGAAATTTTTAACTAAATCTGAAACTGTGATGAAAATAGTCTGTTTTGAATCTGCTAGAATGTTGCCCGAATTTTTAGACAATTTTATACTCAAAATTTCGAGATGATTTCTCCTACAAAGTTGTTGATAATGATGTCTAGTTCATCCAGGAAGTTTGGTAACAATTTTTGAGTTTTCTACGAATTTATACAAATTTTTAACTAAATCTGAAACTGTGAGACAGATTTTGCTATGTATTTGAAAATTTATTTAAAATTCTATACTAAACCAAATCTGGTAATTTCTAACTAAAATATAAAATTTGAGAAGTCTAATTTCATAATAAAATTTTATATTATGGAATTGATTTATGAATTTAAGTATGGAATTAATTTAAGAAAATGAGATAAATCTGTGTCATAAAATTTCTGGAAATTTTACATAATTATTTATAACTTATTTTTGGGAAATTCTTTCTGAAAAATGACTTAAATATATTTATTGAATATTCTGTACATTTTCATGAATTTTAGAATTGTATAAATAATTTATTTATAATTTTTATTACCTAAGGTATAACCTGAAAAATTCTGGACAGGTTTAAAATCATCACTTCAATTATTTATTTGGATAAAAATCAATTATTGTGTTGGTCTAATTCATCAAATATTGGAAATTATTGTGTGGGTGTATTGTGGTTTATTTAATATTGTGGCAGCCTAATCTTGTAAATCAAAAATCCATGCATGTGTGTGATTATGGTTTATTTTCTTTGTATCTAAATTATTATTTCATACCATGATTTAAATAAATTGTTTATTTAAATTCTGTACATTTATTTAGTATTGTGTGTCATGTGCAATATTTTATGTTGGGAATTTTAATGAGTTCGTATAACATTACTTGTGATTAAAAATTTGGAATTATTTGTGATTAATACCAAAATTAATTGAAATGATTAACGGCATATACAAAGTTAACAATTGACGGTTAATACTGGTTGTTCAGGGTGAGCCCTGGTTTTGAGAATTCTCGTGTAAATTGTCGCGAAATCCTAAGATGGCACGGGACGTATTTGAACCCTTTTCGGTATTCGGTTTTGGAATAAGGATGGATGTGTAGGTGGCACACAGGGAGGTTACGTATCCCTGGCAGACCATTTCCTTGGGGCAAACCACGGATGCCACTACTTGGGTATATAACTCCGGACGTGGGCATCCCTGATAGTTACGGTTGGTAACACTTGAATATTTGAGCAAGGGAGGGTTTCAAATTAACCGTTGCCATGCTTAGTGGTTGGTAAGTTAAATCTCTTTGGTGAGATTTTGAGTGTCACCTAATTTATTAAAATTATTGAAATTATCTTAATGGTTGTAATTTATGTTACAATTATATTGTTATCTCATGTTTATAATCTCATTATTTTTCTCTTAAAAAGAATGGTAGGTTGATTATGTTTTCTTACTGTGTTGCAAAACTCATGGCATATATTTTTGTTGCCCTGGCATTTTATGCCAGGTTTTGGCGAGGAAATAATTGAAGCTGAAATGGAGTTGACGTTAACATAGAGCCTTGGCTGACTTGAAATCATGACTAAAGTCGAATAATTTTATTATCTTAGCTATTAAGGACCTTATAATTTCATTTGATGTTGTATTTGGATAATTTTAAGTTTTTATTTAATATTATTTGAACCTTTGGTTATGTACGAGAGTTGAAATGCCCTATTAAGATGTCAACTTTTTAGTTTATTAAGTCATTTGTTTATTTAATTTCCCTTGATGTTCCAAAAAAAAATTTGGGGCATCACAGTCGCTATTCTGGACCCTCCACAATATACAGCTGAGATCAGTCTTCAGCACATTTTGCATCTGCTACAGTTGCCTCTACTTTATCATCTGTTGTTGCCCCGTTACCACCCTACACTCTTTAGGACATTGAAACTATTGTCAAAAAGGTTATTTCTACCTCTGGTACACCCTTTACTATCCTCTCAGTTACTCTAGGTACCTCTTCTTGGTATTTTGATTTCACTTGTTGCAACCATATGACCTCTGACCCTACACTTTCTCCTCTACTACATCTTCTTCTATGCTGCCTGTTATTCACACTACTGATGGCTCTCAAATGCATGTTAGTCATATAGGTCATATTTCCACCTCTACTGTCTCTCTACCCCACACTTTTCTGATCCCCAATCTTACACTTAAACTTGTTTCAATTGGTCAACTCTGTGATCTTAGCCTCATTGTTCTCTTTTCTCCAACTGGTTGTGTTGTGCAGGATCCGAAGACAAAACAAACTCTTGGGATCAGTCGTAAACATGGACATCTGTATGAGCTCATCCATCTTCACATTCCCTCCTCCAGCCCTTGCACTATCCAAACTGCTACTTCTACTACTCCTAATTCTCCTTTTGCCTTATGGAATTCTCAATTAGGTCATGTTTCTTTTGGTCATTTACGATCTCTAGTTTCTAGCGGTTAGTTAGGTCCTGTCCCAAATGATAAAGTAGATTATCTATCTTGTCAACTAGCAAAACAATTCGCTTTACCATTTCCATCCGGTACTTCTATGTCTCATGCATCTTTTGATCTCATGCACTCTGATGTTTGGGGACCATCACCTGATACCACTATGAGGGGATCTAAATACTTTGTCATTTTTGTAGATGATTTCACTCATTTTACTTGGTTATTTATTATGAAGTCTCGTTTTGAGTTACTACAAATATACTATGATTTCTCACAAATGGTCAAAACTCAATTTTCTTCCACCATCAAAGTTTTCTATACTAATAATACCCAAGAATACAAAGAAACAATTTTTTTGAGATTCTTTCGTCAAAATGGTACACTTTCTCACTATTCTTGTCCTGGTGCCTCCCAACAAAATGGTCGTGCTGAGCGTAAACATTGCCATTTTTTAGATATTGTCCGTGCTCTTTTAATTTCCTCTTCTTGTCCTTAGCGCTTCTGGGCGGAAGCCGCTCACACAACTGCCTATACTATCAACCGTGTTCGTTCTCCTACCATCAACAATCACACCCCATATGAGCACTTATATGGCCAACCTCTTGTCTATTCTTGTCTTCGTGTGTTTGGATGTGCTTGTTTTATCCTCCTTCAACCACATGAGCATTCCAAATTAGAACCTCGATTGCTTCTTGGGGTATGGGATTGATCATAAAGGCTATCGTTGTTGGGATCCTATTTATCAACGTCTTCGTATCTCTCGTCATGTGGTATTTTGGGAAGACAAGATGTTCTCTTCTATATCTAAGTTTCATTTGTTCACTCTTCCCACTACATCATTCTTCACAGATCCCTCTCTTTTGTTTGATAAGTTTGATACAGACATTACTTCTGCCATGCTACCTCTAGCCCATCCTGGGGATCCTACTCCGCCTCCTGGTCCTGCTGATGCTTCACTCCCTGATCCTACTCCTAGTCTTGCCATGCTACCTTCGGCTCATCATAAGGATCATGCTCCGCCTTCTGGTCCTGCTTTTGAGGTACCTCTTCGTCATTCTACTTGAGTAACACAACCTTATGTCATTCTTTGTGATTTCATTGTTGGTTCTACTGCATTTTCCTCTCATGAATCTACTTCCTATCGAAAGGCATGTTCTAACCCTCTTTGGCAACAAGTTATGACTGATGAACTACAGGCTTTTGCTAAAACTCATACTTAGGATGTGGTTGATCTTCCTCCTAGCAAAAGTGTTGTTAGTTGCAAATGTGTTTACAAGCTCAAGACTCATTCTGATGGTTCTATTGAGCATTACAAAGCTCATCTTGTTGCCCAGAGGTTTACTCAAGAATATGGGATTAACTATGAAGAAATCTTTGCTCTTATTGCCCGTTTGACTTCAGTTCGTAACTTACTAGCCGTTGCTGCTACTCGCTACTGGAAACTTTGTCAGATGGATGTGAAGAATGCATTTCTCAATGGAGATCTCATTAAGGAAGTTTATATGCAACCTCCTCCAAGTTCCTCTGTTCCGCCCTCCAAAGTCTGCAAACTTCACAGTGCTTTGTATGGTTTGAAATAAACTCCTCGTGCCTGGTTTGCCAAGTTTAGCTCCACCATTCATGATTTTGGATTCTCCTCCAATGCCTATGATTTTTCCCTTTTTATTCGCAAGACAGAGTGTGGTACTATTCTTCTTCTTCTCTATGTGGATGATATGATCATCACTGGGGATAACACAGTGGATATCTCTAGTCTCAAACAGTTTCTCAGTCGCCAGTTTGAGATGAAGGATTTGGGTCTTCTCAACTATTTTCTTGGCTTGGAAACCTCTCATGATCCGTCTGGTTACTTTTTCTCCCAGCCCAAGTATACTTCTAATCTCTTAACTCGTGTTGGTCTTACCGATTGCAAAACTGCCTCTACTCATGTTGATCCTCAGACTCCTCTCACATCTCTTGATGGTCACCTGTTGTATGATGCTACTTTATATTGTTAGCTAGTTGGCAGTCTTGTCTATTTTACGGTTACTCATCTAGACATTGTTTATGTTGTTCACATTGTTAGTCAATTCATGGCTTCTCCTCGCTTTCTGCACTATGATGATGTCGTTCACATTTTACGTTATCTCAAAGGCACAATGTTTTATGGTCTTCACTACTCCGCTCACTCTTCCTTACAGTTACATGCATTTTCTGATGTTGATTGGACAGGGGACCCCACTGATCGTCCCTCTACTACAGGGTTTTACTTCTTCTTAGGTGACTTTCTCATTGTCTGGCATAGCAAGAAGCAAACTCTTACTACTAATTCTAGTACTAAGGTTGAATATCGTGCTCTTGCTGACACTACTCAAGAGCTTGTGTGGCTTCGTTGGCTTCTTTCTGATATGGGAATTTCTCATCTTGCTGCTACTAACCTCTATTCTGACAATCAGAGTGCTATTCAGATTACCCATAATGATGTCTTCCATGATCGCACCAAGCACATTGAGATTGATTGTCACTTCATACGGCAACATGTTACTGGTAGCACTGTTCGTCTTATATTTGTTCCTTCTGCTAATCAGACAGCTGACATCTTCACCAAGGCTCATCCTCCAAGACGATTTTCTGATTTACTTTCCAAGCTCAACTTGATATCTACATTGCCACCTTGAGCTTAAGGAGGTGTTAACTATAGTATATTCTATAGTATATTCTCTGCATAGATATGTCTTATCTATGTAGTACAGTATATTCTATAGCATATTCTCTGTATAGATATGTCTTATCTATGTAATACAACATATTCTCTGTATATATTTATCTTCTCTCATGTATAAAGAAGTCTGTACTATTCATTGATTATTGAATTAAATACTAAGAGTTTTCTCTTCTCTATTCATTCATCTCTCTTTAATAATGTGATAACCATGTTCCGTATTATGCTAATTGATCTTAATTATGATTGTGATTATGTGTTTAATATGATTTTGAGTGTTATTTATATGACTATATGTGGTTTTGAATTTCTATCTGTTCACCGTAGGAAAATCTGTTTGATTTTCTACTTTAGGATTTAAATTGAAGGCGTTAGAGGCGTCAGAAACCGAAATTGATTACGCCAATGTGATTGGCGTAATTTTTAGAGCCTATGGTGAAATTTAATTAGAAATTGATTCGGAACGAAATAATTAGATTCAGAACAATTAATTGAGCTCAATTACTTAGCCTTAATTAAATTTGATTAGGCAAACATATAAAAAGGGCCATATTACACTTAACTTCACACCTCTTAGACTCAAAATCTGAAAATCACTCTAGAAAGAGAGAGAGGGCCGGTTTTAGAGAGAGGAAGAGGGAAGATTGTGTATTTTGGCTCAAAGTTTGTGAATTTGGAAGACTATCTCAAGAATCAACTATAATTTGCAAGATTAGAGCTCATAGGTGAGTAATTGAGCATAAATTCATAAGTTTGAATTTGTAATTTCATGGATTCAAAGTTAGATGGCAATTGAGAATATAATTTGAAATGTAATTGATGAATATGGAGCTTGTATGTATATGCATGTGCATAATTGCCATGAATTTGTATAATTGAGCATGATACATATGATCCATGAAGAATTTGATGTCAATTCATGCCTTTGATCATCATCTACATCATTTAAGTTGGAAATAGGAGTTGTATCCCACATGCAAATACAATTCATAGAGGTATGAGTTTTGAATACATGAATTTGTTATGTTGGAAATAAGTTTGGCGTAATTTGGGGCATGCATGTAATTAATTCATGAGATTTGAGCTTCATAATGTGATGAATTGGTGTTTATATTATGTTAGTAGATGTATATGAGAACTATGGGTCATAAAATGCAAGATATATCAGTTTGAATGCAAGTTTGAGCCTCAAATAGAATTCTGGAAAACCCAGAATTCGGCATGTCCGTTCGAGCGGGGTAATGGCCGCTCGAGCGTGAAATGCTAGCTCCCAGCAGTTTTGCAGATATTGTCGTCCGCTTGAGCGCGGAGAATCACGCTCAAGCGTCCAAGGCACATGTTTGACATTCAGCTCGAGCGTCCGAAGTCGCGCTCGAGCGTGAATATAAGGCAACCAGTACTTTTGTAGACCATGGGGTCCACTCGAGCGGGAAGCCCTATTTCAGAAACTTTGTAAAGATGTTTTGTGTTTCATTTTCCGTTCTTTTTCATTTCTAAGTACTCTTAAGCATATATTAAGCATTGTAAATGAGTTAAAAGAATAAGAAAGAAGCCTAAGAGGGATGTATGAATTAAGAACGGATTGAATCGTTTGTGACCTAGTATGTTCATGAAATGTGTAGGGTCAAGCACAAGGGCAAAACATCCGGCAAATTACTATGAGTAATATCTTAGTAAAGATATTTTAAAGTATGTTATTTGTCCAATTACTTACTCCTATTTGAGTTCATAAGTTTGTTTGAATTGTGGACAAATATTTGTTATACCATACGATTGGGCCAAAGGCCGTTTGTCATAATTGGTTGGGCCGAAGGCCGTTGGATATGAATGATTCGGCCAAAGGGCGTCGGATATGAATGATTGGGCCAAAGGTCGTCTGACATGAATGATTGAACCAAAGGCCATTTGACATGAATGAATGGGCCGAAGGCCGTCGGACATGAATAATTAAGCCAAAGGCCGTCAGACGTGAACAATTGGGCCAAAGGCCGTTTGACATGAATGAATTGGGCCTGAGGTCATTTGATATGTTTGGATCGCTAGTCATTTGATATATCAGATAGAAATATGAATTGGGCCCAAGGCCGTCTGATGTATTCTGTTCTAAACACCATTCATGTACCTTCTCCGCTTGATATTATTCACTGAACTTTCGCTCACTCTCATTCATGTGATTGTAGGTGAGCCAAGCAATATTCAAACCCAGCCCCAGTGAAGCAGATGTGAAATAATCAAGTTTTGAGGAGTCAGCCCATACGTCTCACGCACGAGATTTGTTTTCGCCTTTTTGTTCTTTTGTTATATTATGTTATGTTGGCGAGAACTTTGGTTTATGGTTGTATATAAGGTTTTGATTGGCAGACCATGATTTGAATGATCTTGTCATGTAAAGCTATGTGTTAACTTTCTTTGGTGTGGATTATTAATGAATATATATGAAATGTTATGATGTGCCATGTAAGCACAGCTCTGTAGACAAAAGCTTTAAGTTGCTTCCGTTTTGGCCCCTTAACTCTGTTAAGTATATCTAATTTGGTCTAGGGCTGTAAGTAATCTTTTGGTTACTGACCGGTTATGCCCTTAACTCATGGAAGTGGGTTCGGATCATGACAAATATCATATCATATTAAAACAAAAATGAATTACAAGACCGAGATTATATTTATAAAACAATTTTCGATCGTATGCTGTTTGGCACAAAAATTTTATATCTTAACATTACTCATCTTGTTGCAAGTTGCAACACAACAATCCAATCTATTTATTCACAAAAAAGTCTTTCCCCAAATAGGCAACCACCAATTGAAGCATTTCATTCTTGTTGCTAAGAATGGATTGGCTCTGTATCTATATATGTTTTTGGCTTTCCTTATTGATGTTATCAACGCTTTCGTATCATCAAACTCGCGCTTCGGAGACTGGGTTAGGATCGGAGACTGAGTTGCTGACTCGGGAGCTTTTGGAATCGGCGAGGGAGCCCGAGTTCTTTGACTGGATGAGATGGGTTCGGAGGAGAATTCATCAGTACCCAGAACTGGCCTTTGAGGAACACAAGACGAGTCGACTCATAAGATCGGAGCTTGACTCTCTTGGAATCGGGTACACGTGGCCCTTTGCAGAGACTGGGTTGGTGGCTTCAATTGGGTCTGGGAAGCAGCCCTTGTTCTCTCTTAGAGCAGACATGGATGCCCTCCCTATTCAGGTCTCTCTCTCTCTCTCTCTCTCTCTCTCTCTCATGGTCAATTCTATTTTGTCACTGTTGTGAGAAAAGCAACCCTTCGTCTATTACTGAACCATTGTACTGTAATTTTTTCTAGGGTGTGTACTCATGTGAGATTGACGAATGTTTGATAGATTTTTTTGATAAAAAATTTGATGTCTCTAGTATTATTACTTTTTCTTCAAATAAAATATACATTTGTTTAGGATAGAACTAGTGGTAAACCCGTGCTATGCACGGGATTGATTTAATAATGTGTAAATTTTTTAATAACGCATTAATTTCTAAGTTTACTTATAAAATTATAATCATAATGCATAGAGATCATCTTTTCAAATTTCATAAGTGAAGACAATATTTCAAAGCAAATATTCATAAAATATTTAAATCATCCAATTGAGTTATTTTTCTTAAAACAATAAACTTGATTTCTAGCTAATGAAATAATCTATATTAACAATAAATAAGATGTTTCTCAATGAACCAAATGTCTAAAACATATATATGCTAAAAAAACTAATAATAAACTAAATCTCATAAATCAAATCTATCTATATTTGATAAATTAAAACTCAATAGATGTCGCTTATCATGTCCAAATGTTCCAAAAAGTACCTGTAAAATAAAAAAGTGTTAACAATTTTTTGTTATCATTTTTTACCTACAAACAAACTTAAAAAAAAAAAAAAATAGATATATTACCTTATGAAGAGTGTTGATTTAATTGCCCTCATTTTTAGGTTGTTGCTTCACTTCATTCTCTTCACAACCATTATTTTGTTGTTGCTGTTGCTGCTGCTGCTGTTGTTCTACTTTAATATTTTCATTACCAATGCGTTGCTCCACTATGAGGAGTGTTGATTTGTTTAAAATATAATTTACCTCGTATGGGTTTGAAAATTACATTTTGCCCCCTTAAAATTTCTAATTTTATAACAAATTGTTATTTTTATTAATAAATTACCAAGTCAATTAACAGTTTTCAATGATGTCAAAAATTTATTTCAATTAATAATTTAGGTGATTTTATCATTGTATAGGAGAGTAGTTAAGAATTTCTTTTTCTCAATTAATTATGTCAAATAAAAATTGTTGATAAGAAAATATTTATAATTTTCTAAATCACAAAAAATAATTTACATTTTAAGCAAACTCTCGTGTTTATAATTTACCTTATACCTCAGGAATCAAAGTAACCAGCTTTTGTATAATCTTCCAATTTCCTTGCAACTTTCTCAATAAAATATATAAATATATATCCTTGTGAAATGTATATAAGAAAATAAAGTTTACTTTCACTTCTTTTTTTATTTGTTTAACTTCTGATCATAAATTTCCACTCCATTTAAACGGATATAAAAAGAAACATTAGCTTAACCACCATGTATGGGGTGGATATACTTTTCCATGGGCTTGAAAGTTGTTTGTGTTGAAATTCTCTTAAAACTTAAAAGATTTGTAATTTCAAAATTTGCAGTGGCTAGGAAAGTTTTTTTCTGCAGAGCTTCTACTCTACACTATATAAGAAGACACTACAATTTTCAGAGCATAAGAAGAAGAAAAACAGAGACATGTTTGTTGCCCTCATAAACAATGGCCATGTGCACTTAATTAAGCTCTATGGAGTGGGGCAGAGGAGAGACATTTGTGTTTATAGGATTCTTCAATGGAGATGAGGGAGAGATATAGAATCGGAGAGAAGAATGGGTTATATATACCCTATTGAGTCTTCATTAAAAATTCAAAATTGGTGGAACAAAGACACTACAATTTTCAGAGCATAAGAAAAAGAAAAACAGAGACATGCACACTACAATTTTGTGCAATATTTATAGTCAAAATACAAAATCACAAATCCTTGGAACAAAATGCTTGAAACAAAAAATAAATTAGTAAAGCAAAAGAAAAAGAAAAAGAAGAACCGAGACATACATTCGATCAAGAGGGGGACTGCTGAATTCGGGGACTGCTGGTGTTCACTACTGATGAAGGAAGTTAATGAAGTATATTTTAGATTTGTTTGAGGTGGGAGAGTAACGTGGGAGAGGGATATGTATCTATTGGATATGTATCTATTGTAGGAGTTGTGGGAGAGTGAAAGTCTTTATATCTATCTGTTATAGGATATGGATAGATGGTTGTTTTTTGTTTTTAGATTTGTTTGAGGTGGGAGAGTAACGTGGGAGAGGGATATGTATCTATTGTAGGAGTTGTGGGAGAGTGAAAGTCTTGATTTTTTATTTTTTATAGCTTTTTATGGATAGGTTTTGTTTTTTTGTTTTTTTGTTTTTTTTTTTTTTTTACAGCTTTTATGGATGGGTTTGTTAGGAGTTCTATTGTAGGAGTTGTGGGAGAGTGAAAGTGTTGAATTTTTTTATTTTATTTTATTTTTTTTTATGGATGGGTTTGTTAGGAGTTTTTATTGTTCCGAAAGTCTTTGAGAGGGGGGGAAATGAACTATAAACTAAAAAGAGAGATGCCATGTATTTTTTAAAATTATGAGAATTTTAGAATATCATTTTGAAGGCTTTTGGAAACACCACTACATTCTATTATATATATAGTATAGATAGATAAACTATATTGATAGGGATGACAAGGGGTCAGATTTTTTTAGATTTCACGCGCGAATTCTTATCTTTAAACTCAACTATTTTAATGATATGATTCGTACTTTATCCTAACCGTAACAGTTTTGACCTATGAACAAAATAAAGACGAAACAAAAATAAAAAGCCTAAAATTTGTATATCAAAAAGCAGGAGATTTAGGACTATTTTGAGAAGATGGTTATAATTAGTTTTTTGGTAAAAAACTGTTTATAAATTACTTATACGCAACTTTTTTTGTGAGAGAGGAAGGGGTTATAGTCTGAGAAGTGGATTATAACCCACTTCTCAAGAGGGGCCTTAGACCTGCGTTCATTAGAGCGATTCCTTATGATCCTAGAAAATGTCCGAAAAAGAAACTTGCCCCAATACTTTACCTCACCTTATCAATACTTCCCTAAACTTTTTTTTATTAAAATTGGGTTAGATCAACTATAATCAGGTCAGGTAATTTTGCCATCCATACATATGTAGTAAGTTAGAAGTAAAAATGAGCATGACGGTGATACCAAATCATCATTGATAAGTGGTATTATCTATCAACAATAAATTTAGAGAAAATTATAAAAATAAGTTCTAAGGTTTGACCTTTGATAAAATAAATTTTTAATTTTGTCTATTTATTTTCAATCTGAATCATTCGTCCATTTCTATCAAGTAAAATTAACGAAAAAATAGTATTCTAATCATTAAACTCAATGTAGGTATCATAAAATATCTAAAATATATTTTTTGTTGAGTTAAATAACTAAAATACCATTTTTTATTGAGTTAAAATGTCTAAAATATATTTTTTGTGGACAAATGGTTTAAATTAAAAATCAAATCAAAAGATTATAATTTAAATTGAAATTTATTATTCTATCTATAGTTTTAAATTATTTTTTTTTTCAATTTGCCCACACTTGATAAATATATTGACTCCACCCTTGGTTCATAGCATGCTTTAGAACCAATAGATAGTTAACATAGAATAATTTTGTTTAGAAAAAATAGGTAGCTAGTGTTGTCAGTGTCTTATAATTTATGATATGTATCTTACGATTTTTCTTCTAATTTTTTCATTCCATGTTTCTTAGGATTCTTTTTCCAGTTTGTAATGCAAATTTGCATTAATACATCATGGTCTCAATTTTAAATTCTTCTAGCTTTTCTATTTTTTGCTCTTTCTTTTTTAGTTCAAGTGTTGTTTGTGAAATCTCTCTGTGCTAGAAAAATGTACATTCTTTGACAAGAAGTCTTTTAACTTCTAAAACCGACAATTGCATCTGAAAGGAATTGGTAGAGTCAGAGTACAAGAGCAAGGTCGATGGTAAAATGCATGCTTGTGGCCACGACGCTCATGTAACAATGCTGCTCGGGGCTGCCAAATTGCTTCATCATAGACGGGACACATTAAAGGTAAATAAATTTACAATCACATAATCACCAAAAATTAGCCAATAACAATACAATATGTTATTTATGCACGTTTTCATTAAAAAACCAAGTTTGCAAAATTTAATTTTTAGGGCACTGTCAAGCTTGTCTTCCAACCCGGAGAAGAGGGTCATGCCGGTGCCTACCATATGTTGAACGAAGGCGCTCTAGACGGAGTTCAAGCCATTTTTGGATTACATGTTTGGCCAAACTTGCCCACTGGTACCATTGGTTCCAAGCCTGGTCCCATAATGTCTGGCTCGGGCAGGTTTTTAGTGATAATTCAAGGGAAAGGTGGACACGCGGCAGCCCCACATATGACTAGAGACCCAATTCTTGCAGCCTCTTTGTCAATTCTTGCTCTCCAACAGATTGTTTCACGAGAGACAGATCCTCTCGAGGCCAGAGTAATTTTCCTTAATTAAGAACTTTCTTTCACTTAATTGATTTTTTTCTTTTAAAAGTCTAATGACAATATTGTTTGCTTATGTGCAAATCTATAGGTAGTCTCAGTTGGGTTTATTGAAGGTGGTGCAGCAGGAAATGTAATCCCAGAGACTCTGAAATTTGGGGGAACTTACAGAAGCTTGACTTCTGAAGGAATTTCCTACCTTCAGCAAAGGATCAAAGAGGTAATGTTTGATTTATTTGGAAACAACTTCACCAAAGCTCTCTCTTAAATCATATATAAATGTAAGGAATTTCTTTTATGCTGTGTTTGGTTGGGGGATTTAGGGAGGGATTTGAAAAGAAAAAAGGAAAAGGTGTGTGAAACTAGGTGAAATATAGATATAATTTATTCACATTTCACCGACATTTTCTATTTCCCTTTCCAAATTCCTCCTCAAATCCCCCAATCAAACATAACATTAGTGGAGTTAGGAATTGTGGAACACCTAACCAAGATCGGTGAGTCAAAAAACAGAGAAGAACATAAAAAGCTAGAATTATAAATTCATCCCAAAACCAGGGTTACATTCACAGTTATTGTAGACTTAACTATGATTCGAAAGAGTTATAAACGAGATATATAGATAGCCACCTCCAACTCCATATATATAGAATTAAGGTTACATGTCACAAGTAGGAGTAAATGAAAATACTCTTTACTCCAAAAATTGAGTGGTTAATGTTTGGTACTTATTAAGATCTGCATTACCAAACAACTAGTCCTACAAAGGATAAGAGGGAGGTTGTTATTATGTTAAATTCCATGTATCATAAATTTGACATGGGTTCTTTTATTGCAGCGTTAATGGACCTTTTTTTTGGGGGGGGGGGGGGGGGGGGGGGGGGGGGGGGGGGGACTAAATAAGCTGTAGCAAGCAGGCTTGTGGGCTTTAAATAAGTCCTAATCAATAATTTTTTAAGATTTCTAACAAAACTGCATAGCATTTCTCATTTAGATGACTAGTTTACATCTGCTATACTTACAGGTCATAGAGACTCAAGCAGCTGTGCATCAGTGCACTGCTGTGGTGGACTTCATGGAGAAGAAACTGAGGCCTTATCCACCAACCATTAATGACAAAGCAATGTACGAACATGCAAAAAGGATCGGAGAAACCTTGCTTGGGGAACCGAATGTGCACCTTATTCCGGTGAGCATGGCAGCAGAGGACTTCAGCTTCTATGCACAAAAAATGGCAGCTACATTTTTCATGATAGGGACAATGAATGAAACAATTAAGTCAAATAAAGATTTGCACTCGCCGCATTTTGTTGCCGATGAGGAGGTTCTTCCCATTGGAGCAGCTCTCCACGCTGCAGTTGCAATCTCTTACTTGGATCGTCATGTTTAGAATCAATAGAAACTCAACAATCTCAATCTGGATTTGAAAATTGTAAAGGTGAGTGAGAAACATTATATTTCATAGTTAATAGAAGTTTTCATACACATTGTAACTGATATTAATGCTTTGGAACTTTTGTCTACATCGAAGTCTCCTCAGAGTTTCAAGTTTGTTGTTTTGGAATTTGGTTGTATTTTTGGTTTGTCTAAACAATTTAGTGTTAGCATCCTACATCAGTTGCAGACGATATTCAGGATGGACTTATAAGACGACGCAGAACACTTTCATTATGAATGAAACCTTTTGGGTTGGAGCTTGAAAAACAAACCCGTGAAGCTAATTATTGAGCTGGTAGGTAATAGCAGACAATACTTTCAAGTAGAGGTTGGATTGTGCCTCTAACATCATATCATAGTTATCATAAAAAAAATGTTACAGAAAAATGAGTGTGATCCAATCACTTTGTGTGGCCCTTTGGGCCAGGCTAATCGGTTGGGCTACAGGTCTTATTCTCTATCTTCGACCTAAGTCCAGCCCATTTGTTCTAGAGCCGAACCAGGTGTGGGCCTTAAGACTTTTTTATGAGGCTTGCCAAATAGAGCAAAAAAAAGGGACAAAATTATCAATCAGCCCTATTGGTTGGAGTTATTACCCAATATGGATATATTAATCTTGAAAATAATATTTTTTTGCAATTGAGAATCATTGGAAAAATGATAAGTTTATTGTGAAAATCATTGTGAGTTGAGAATTATAGATTTACGGATTGAGTTGTGAGGGTAAAATTGAAAACATGGGCCTATTAATTTGGAGCAAGACTTGTTGAGTATTAAGTCCGGTCATAACCCCCTCAAAAATAAAAAATAAAAAAGTTCATTTTTGTTTGGTCTAGTTTTTTTTAAAAAAATTATTTTGAGTTTTTGTTTTTTGTTATTTTTTGTTTGGTTTAGTTTTTTTTTTTTTTTTTGTGTGATTTTTTTCATATTTTAATTATAATTTTTTTTTTTTTTTTACTTTTTAGATGTACCTAAAAAATAAAATATTTATGAATAAATCTAAAAAAAATCACTAAAACAAAAAAAAATTACAAAATCATATTATTTCCTCATTCTTATTTGTAATTTTTTGTCTTCAGTAAAAAAAAATGATTTTGTGTGTGTTGGTTTCTGACCACACTGTCAAACAGGTACTCAGCTAAAGAACACCGGCAGAATAGATTGCGCCCAAACGACCTATCACAGAAAAATGAGACTCCGGCAGTGGTTCGTCCACCCGGGGGCACTCTGATGATCAAGTCAGTACTCAATTATCTCTCAAAGATAACAAACAGTGCTTAACGCACTAGCTAGAACACAAAAAGTGTACCTTAGACCCACGAGGGTGCCTTACTTTTATAGTCAGCACTAACCTGATCCCTGTAGAAGCCTAGTTTCCCTTGGACTCTGGCCCAATGCTCATCCTGGACTCTCCAATGGATAAAGATAAATTCTCTAAGAGCTTTATCCTTATCCAGGCTGAGGTCTTCCCTCTTTCTAGGACTCTTATCCCTTATCCGTTCATCTCGAATTCCGGTATCTTCGTAGATAACCTCGGCGTAGCCGAGATCACCTCGGTGCCATGACCAAGACACGTGGCACCTCGGCTGGCACTTCGATGCCACCTTGGCCACGTGTTGTCATTCAAAAAATATGCCCCCACAACTGCTCCCTAGGTTCTATTACCTTGGCATCCTGAGGTGATGGAACCTATATCATTTGACCATATAACACGTCGGCTAAGCTTGCTCTATTCTTCATTACCGAGGTCATTACACGTTGGCTCTATATGACCAAGACTTCAGCGTGTTTTGTCAATGCTTTAGAACCAAGAGCCAAGTTTTCCAAGTTCCTTAACCGAGATCATTCTCCTAGCCGAGGTCTTTGCTTCATTAAATCAAGAACTCTAAGGGTTTCTACACGCGTATGAGCTGTCACGCACAGTAACTCAACCGTTTTCGTCACGCGTTTCTTCCCTATTGAATCGTACCTGACACGCGCCATTAGGTCGCATCACTTCTGCGCACGCCGCATGATAGACACGTCGTCCTAGGCACACTAATTGCGATTTTGCCGCCATTTCGTGTTTTGATCAAAAATACCTCTCTCTCTCCGTCTTTTCACCTTTGTATCACCGTTTTCGCTCAAGCTTTTCTCGCTCTAACACTTTTCTCCCAAATCCTCCATTGTTTCAAGCTCTCAAGTTCTGCAACCTGCTTCGTTCATCCTCTTTAGTGAAGCATTCATCGCTCCGTTCCATTCACCGTTGTCATCTGACTTCGACGAATCTCACTCTGGCTTCATTTTCTTTGGTAAGTTACTGTTTTTCCCTCTTTTCAGATTTTTTACTTACTTTGAACTTTGTTACACTTGTACACTGTTTTTGTGAATGCATTCAAGTTCTTGAATTCTTCATCGATGTTTTTGAATTTCATCATATTTGTTTGCTATCCTGCTTCTATTCTTGGCTTGTTGCCCATTTACACACTTTTGTACAATCGTTCTTGATTTGTGCTTTCTGGGTTCTGAATCACGTTCCTTTTCTGCTTTCCTTTTGTCTTATTTTCCAAATTCTTGCTCCTAATTTCTGTTTCAATGGCTCTAGGTTTGGGATTTGCCTTAGAACTCACAAACTTTAGGGAAACTGTAACAATCTCCCCTTGATCTTTGAAAAACCCTTGCCCCTGTTTCTGTTTTGGGTTTAGCCGAGGTCCCTCAAACCCATACAAACCACTTTCTTCTGAATTCTCTCACCTTGCCCTTCTTAGCCGACATCATGGATATGTTTAGGTGGAGGGTAGACACCCCAGAGAAGCTTCAATACTTTAGGCAAGAGTTCTCCATCCCTGCCGACGTCCATCTTAGGTTGGCTGGGGAGGAGGACTCCATCATGCCCAAAGACAATTCCATGCCCTTCTCAGTAGTAGCTTTCATTGAGTGCGGACTTAGGTTCCCTCTTGACATCCTCTTCCGCCAAGTCCTTCACTACCATAAGCTCAACCCGATGCAATTGGCCATTAACTCTTATAGAGTCATAAACGGTATAATTGCCTTAGCCAACAAAGAGAACGCTAGGATTACTTTAGCCGACATTCAGTACTGTTACACCATGTGTGGCCTGAAGTTAGAAAAGGGCTACATCTATTACCTTAAGCCAAATTCCACAGAATACAAACTCATCGCTGACCTCCCAGACTCAAACAAGGGTGTTGGAGACGATTATTTCATCGTCTCGGGCAACTGGGAGTTCTCACCAGATGATGACCTTCACCTCTACCCTTTAAGCCGAACAGTGTTCAGAGAGGGAAATGGTAAGAGCGAAGTGTCAATTTACTTGCTTTCAAGTCTTTATATTTTGATACTTTTGTATGTTTTAATGTCTGTTTGTTTTACTTTGCAGTTCTTCCTCAGCCCCTAAAGGACTTCCGCAAAACCTTCTATCCCAGCAAAGACTTCAAGAAGCTGTTGGACTTACCTGTTAATCAGCGCAAGGCTCCCCTGCTGCTGAACTACATCCCAACTTATAAATCCGTTTTGCCCGACGTCCCGAAGAAGAGCAAGTCCCCTCATTCTGCTACAACTCCTCCTACCACTTCGTCACCTCGGCCAAACCAAGCCTCCACATCTAACCCAGCAGAGCAGCCATCAACTTCTGCTCCACAACTAATTCCTCCAGCACAACGTCGACGCCGTCGCCTAGTCCCTACCAACACTCCTGCTGGTAGAACTCGTAGCCAAAAATGCCGAAGTTCTGAGGCGTCGGTTTACAATCCAGCCAACCTACCGACTGCACTTCCAGCGATGCACTTCGGTACTAAAGTCACTGTCGCCGTTGCCGCCGACGAGATGGGGTGAAAAAAGACCGTTGTTGAAGACCTTCTAGCCGATATTCCCAACGTTGTCACAGTCCAATCTTCACCTTCACAGTCCTAGCCCAAACCGAAGCCAAAAAGGCTGAAGAAGGCCCAAGCAAAGGCAACGGTGACTCAGATCGACTCTGAGAATACCTTGCCGATCTCAAAAATAGCTGAGGCAGAAAAACGTTCTTCCGCCGCCGAAAAGAGGCCCGCCGAGGCTGACCCTTCTGAAAGTACTCGGTCAAAGAAGCCGAGATTTAATTCAGTAACCACCTCGGGTCCACAAAGAGCTGATGACCCTTGGACCCCATCAATCACAATTGAGGACAAGCCAGTCAGAGCCGGTGATAGCGCTACTGACATTGAAGTCGATGTCGCTCTCTCTACTACTTTGCTCCTCCCCAACGACCTCAACCGAATGGCTAAGGTCGGCGAATATGAAAATTTCGCTCTGATGGTGTAGCACTATGTGTTCGTAAACCACTAATACTTGGTACTCTCCATTCTCTGTTTTCATACTTAATGAATTTACTAACTTTGTTTTTTGCATTTCTTCTAGGCAATCCAGCATGCCCACTCCTTTGCGATGCAAGTAGAGGAAATAAAGAAGGAGCTGGTCCATAAGACCAAGGAGGCTACTAGTTTACTCAAGTCGTTGAACAGAGCCGAGGCCAAAATGAAATTTTTGATTAAATCAGGCCAAAGCAGCTAAGCAGGCCCATAATGAAGCCGAAGAAAAGGCCGGTGCTGCAGAGGCTGTTGTTGCAGTTCTCAAGGCAGAGAAAAAAGAGGCTGAAGCAAAAACCGCCGAAGCCCAAGCCGAGCTCCTAGCTGCTTTGGCCACAAAAGACGTCGAGATCAAAGTGACGGCTGAGAAGGCTTATGCCGAGGGGGGCAGCCAACGTCCGCGAAAAATACAAAAAACAAGTCAGACAGGCATGCAACAAGGGTTACACCCTTAGTCAGATGGCTGCTCTGAAGGAGTTGGCTATCCCCGAGGACTCTCTTCTCAAAGATGAAGGCCGACTTGTGCTGCCATTCCCTTCCACTTCAAGCCAATTTGAGGCTAAGGCTGGAAAAGAAGAAGAAGAAGAAAATGAAGTCGAAGAGGCCGAGGTGGCAGGTGATGCCGAAGTTCCTACTGGGGCTAAGTCCCCAACTCTGAATGAGCAAGTCCTAGACTTGACTCAGGATGAGGAGGACGAGGTTTCAAAAGGTGCCTCCCCCAAGAAGACAACATCTGAGGTGCCAATCGCCGAGAAGAGCCTCGATCAAACTCTTCAAGAGATTGACGCCGATACCGACGTCGGTTTTCCTTTGTACTTACGGCCAAATATGAATTACTTGTTCAGATTACAAATGTTTTTAGTTTTTTATATCTGGCCGTCATGTCACTTTTGTAATCTGAACAAGTAATTCCTCTGTAGGCCGAAGTGCCTTTTTTCTTCGTTGAATGCAAGTACAACTTCTTCTTTCAAGTGTTTGTATGTTTGTATGCTTTACTGTTTCCATACTTAGAATATTTTGCATGCCTTCAGTTTTATTCTTTTGGCTGTGCAGTCTCCTCGGAGTAAAATACCTTGGACATAACTTCCAACTTGTTTATCCCAGCCTTGTCTTAACACTTTAAAAACATTGTAACTTAGACTTTGCACAAGTGTTTATCTAAAACTTGCCACTTTACTTACTGTCTTCTATCAAGGCTTCAGTCCCCAATGTTTTCCAAGCTTGGCAACCTGGTAATCTTGGCAAGTAAGAAGATACTTCTTTCAATATCACCTCGTCTTGACTTCGACTTGTAAATTTTCCTAAAAATTTCAACGAGTGTTGTCCCAAGCATCATTCCCAGCTCTCTGCCCCCTAATGTGAACTTAAGTTTCACTTAGGTTCTCATTAAGCATGTGGCTATGACCTTGTTGCCCAAGTTTTGTTCAAACAGAGACAAGCCGAGGTTCTCAACCTTGTTTCTTCTATTAATCTTACTCAAATGTACTTTGTTTCAATCTATGTTTGACTCTGCCGATATGGCAAGTCTAGGTTAATTCAACTTAATTCAACTCCATTATATGCAAGTATAATTCAACTCTGTCATATAATAAATGTAAGTTACTCGTCATGTTTCACTTAGAAACATCACGAACTTAGTTCAACTCTATTATATGCAAATATAATTCAACTCTGCCATATAATAAGTCTAAGTTAGTTGTCATGTTTCAATCAGAAACATCACCAACTTAGTTCAATTATGTTATATGCAAGTATAATTCAACTCTGCCATATAATAAGTCTAAGTTATTCGTCATGTTTCAATCAGAAACATCACCAAGGGACTAGTCAATCGTTTTACACAAGTTTGAAATTAAAAAGCGAGCTAAAATTTTATTATTTACTTCGGCTAATGACAAAAAACTTTAAAAAACAAAAAATCTAATGATAGAAAAACTTTAGGTTGCAAGTGTTCCAAGGTCTTAGTAACTCCTTGCCTTCAATGTCTTTAAGCCGATATGCCCCATTGCCCAGGACCGAGATGATTCTATAAGGTCCCTCCCAATTTGGGCCAAGCTTGCCATATCTGGGATCCTTCTTGTTGCCGACGACCTTTCTCAGGACGAGGTCCCCGACTTGAAACTCTCGTGGGTTTACCTTTTTATTGTAAGCCCTAGCAAGCTGTTGCTGGTATGCCCCCAGTTGAATTGCTACTTTCTCCCTTCTTTCTTCCAATAAGTCCAGATCTCGGGCTAAAAATGCATCATTAGTCCCATTCTCCACTCCTTGAGTTCTGACCCCTGGGATGCCGACCTCTAATGGGATTACTGCTTCTCGGCGTAGTCCGATATGTGCAGAGTACATTGGGCAACTCATCCACCCACTTTCCCTTTGCTGCTTCCAGCCTCTTCTTAATCCCATCCAAGATAGTTTTGTTGGATGCTTATGCTTGTCCATTGCTTTGAGGGAAGCTTGAAGTGAAATAGTAGTTCTTAATTTTGTACTTTGCACAGAAGCTCTTGATTAGCTTACTATCAAACTGCGTACCATTGTCTGCTATTATTGCCCTGGGGATCCCAAACCTGGTGATGATGTTCTTCTATATGAAGTTCTTTACATCAATGTCTCTTATCTTTGCAAGGGGTTCAGCTTTCACCCACTTGGTGAAGTAATCTGTTGCCACTAGCAGGAACTTCCTTTGTCCAGTCGCTTGAGGTAGTTGTCCAACAAGATCCATGCCCCATTGGGCAAATGGCCAAGGGCTGGACACTGGGTTCAAATCCGCTGCTAGTTGGTGTATCAAAAGTGCAAACCTCTGACACTTTTCACACTTTCTGACATAAGCTTTAGTATCTTTCTGCATGTAGGGCCACCAGTACCCCTGAGTAATGGCCCTATGAGCAAGTGACCTGCCCCTAGTGTGGCTTCCACATACTCATTTATGTATTTCATACAGAAGTCTTCAACTTGTAAAGGATGCACACACCTCAAAAGAGGACCAGTAAAAGATCTTCTGTAGAGATGTCCTTCCGCTGTCGGACTGAATCTTGCCGACTTCAGTCTGATCTTGTGTGCTTCTTTATGATCATCTGGCAATTTCCCATCTCTAAGGAATACTATTATCGAATCCATCTAACTTGGTTCCATCTCCACACACATTGCCTCATACTTTGTGTTTAGTGGTTCTACACTTGGACTTGACAAATAGTCAACCATTATTGTCCTTGCCTCTCCTAGTTTCATTGCACTAGCCAGGTTGGCCAAGGCATCAGCATGGCTATTGTCATCTCGGCTATCTTGCTGTAGTCGGCAATTCTAGAATAAGGCTACCAGTCTGCCCACCTCCTTTACATAGGCCATCATCATTTCATCTTGGGTTGCGTATTCCCCTATTGCCTAGCTGACGATAAGCTGGGAGTGACAGAAGACCATCACCTCGTCGGCTTCCATTGTTACTGCCAACTTCAACCCTGCGATCAGTGCTTCATATTCTGCTTCGTTGTTTGAGGCCTTAAACCCCAAATGAATAGATTGTTCCAACATCCGCCTGTCTGGCGATACTAGCACTACTCCTGCCCCCGCTCCTTGTCGGTTTGAACTTCCATCAACAAACAGGCGGAAAGAGTCACCGACGTAAATACTGCGGGGCCTGAGTTTCTCTTCTTTCCTCTGTTCTGTTATCCCCAGCTGGGTTTCTCCTTGTTTACCTAGACATCGTATACCCCGGCTCAACGGAGCCCGATGTATAATGGCGCCTGGTGTGAACTCGACCACGAAGTCGGCCAAAACTTGGCCTTTGATTGCTGTTCTGGGTCTGAATTCCAGGTCGTATTGGCCTAACATCACTGCCCATCTGGCTATCTTGCCTGTCAGATCCTCTTGCTGCAATAGGGATTTCAAAGAATGCTTAGTTAACACCACAATCTTGTGGGCTTGAAAGTAATGACTCAGCTTCTTAGAGGCCATTACTAAAGCTAGTGTCAGTTTCTCTAAGGGTACGTATCTGGTCTCTGCATCTGCTAGGGTTTTACTTACGTAGTAAGCTGCCCTTTGTTCTCCCTTTTCTTCTCTGATTACCACTGCATTCACTGCATGCTCTGAAACTGCCAAGTATAAGAACAGCTCCTCTCTAGGCACTGGATTTGAGAGAACTGGAGCGGTGGTCAAGTATTTCTTCAAGTCGGCCAAGGCGACTTCGCACTCTTCTGTCCATAAGAAGTTTGTAGTTTTCTTCACTAAACTAAAGAAAGGTTTGCATTTGTCAGAACTTCTGCTTATGAACCTATTCAGGGCTGCAGCCCTTCCAGTCAACATCTGGACTTGCTTTGCCGATGTTGGGCTCTTCAACTCTAAGATGGCCTTGATCTGATCCGAGCTTGCCTCAATGCCTTTTCTGGTGACCAAGTATCCTAGGAACTTTCTTGACCCAACTCCAAATGCGCACTTCGACGCATTAAGTCGGAGCCGAAATGTCCTCAGGATATCGAAGACTGCTTTCAGGTCGTGCAGATGATCCTCAGGTTCCTTGGTCTTCACGACCATGTCATCAATGTATACCTCCACTGTTTTGCCTATTAGATGTCTGAACATCTTAGTCACCAATCTCTGGTAAGTTGCTTCTGTATTTTTTAACCCAAAAGGCATTACTCTGTAGCAATACAGCCCTTTTAGGGTGATAAATGCAGTCTTCTCCTCATCTGGGGGGTACATGGCTATCTGATGGTACCTCCTGTAAGCGTCTAGGAAGCTCATCCTTCCATGTCCGGAGGTGGCATCCACCAATTGGTCAATTTTGGGGAGTGGGAAACTATCTTTAGGACAAGCCTTGTTTAGGCTGGTGAAGTCCACACAGACCCTCCACTTCCCATTCTTTTCTTCACAACAATCGTGTTGATAGCCATGTTGGGTAGTTTACCTCTCGAATGGCTCTGGCCTCCAGAAGTTTATCCACTTCCTCTTCCACTACCTCAACATGCATCAACGTAGGCCTCTTTGTTCGCTAAATGACAGGTTTGGCCGACCTGTCCACATTCAGTTTATGGCAAGTGACCTCGGAGTCAATGTCAGGCATCTCATATGGTATCCAGGCAAACACCTCAATGTTTGCTCTCAAGAACGCCTCTAATTCCTTTTCCTCTTCTCGGCCAAGTCTGAGCGGAGAAGGAAGAAACGCTTTTCATCCCCTTGTTGGACTAAGATCTTCTTTAGGGCCTCCTCACTTTTCTCCACTGGCTCTTTGCCGACGTCCTCAAGGACCCTGCATGTCCTCATCCTCAATCTCTACTATTTCTGCTTTTCGTATGTTGCAGGTGGATTTCATTGCTGCCATGGAGCAATTCTTTGCCTGCACCTGATCCCCTCTAATTTCCTCAAATCCATGTTCTGTTGGGAACCGCAACAGCTGGTGTAATGTTGAGGGAATAGCCCCCATTGCATGCAGCCATGGCCTTCCTAGGATAACATTGTAAGGGGAGGGGGTGTCAATTATTGTGAACTTCGTTTTTACCTTCTTGGTGCCAGCCTGCACTTCCAAACTTACTGCTCCCAGGGGCCACGTCGGCATTCCGTTGAATCCAACCATTGGACCATTGGATTGTTCCAGATCATCTGGGTGAAGGCCAAGCTCTTTGTAACACCTGACATACATTATGTCACAAAAACTGCCCTGGTCGATTAGAATTCGCTTTACCTAGCACTCTCCAATTTGGAGGGATATTACCATGGCATCATTGTGTGGATGCTACACCATCTCTAAGTCGTCTTCAGTAAAGGACATCATTGGTCCCTGGCACTCGTCTACTCTAGGTCTCTTCTGTCGGACCTGATACACATGTTGCAAGTGTTTTACTTTCTGAGTCTCCCCTCGTATGTCATTCTCATTGACCCTTCGAGTGAATTACATTGATCACTCGAGGTCCGCCTACTTGCGGTTGCGGTGCTGGTGAAGGTAGTGATGCCGGTGCCTGAGGCAGTCTCGCTTGCTCCTCTCTTGTCCTGGCCTCATCTACCAGGTCCCTTAAATGTCCCTATCTTACCAGGTCTTCCAGATGTGCCTTTAGGGCTTTGCACCCTTGAGTTAGATGCCCATCTTCATTGTGTTAGGCACAGCGCTTCCCCAAACTTCTTCCCATAAATTCACCAGGAATCTTCTTTGGTGCTCTATAATAGGGCCTGATTCTAGATTCTTTCCAAGACTTTGTAAATTGGAATTCGAATACGGTTGTGACTGCTTATGCAGCCCTCAGTCCTGTCTCTTGCTTATTGTATCCACTATTACCTCGGCCTCGCTTTGGTGAGCCGTTTCTCTCCTCTTGTTTTGAACGCCTTTGTCCCTGGCGTGTCCTCATCGGCTCTCGTATACTTTTCTATCCTAGCCATAAGTTCCCTCCATACTTTTTGGCAGTGTTTTTGCCAGTGATTTTCGAAGCAGACAATCATCGTTCAGGCCATTTTGAAAGACACGACCGCTACCTCTTGGTTACACCCTAGTATTTGGTTGAATACCTTATAATACCTTTTGGCATAGGCCCTAAGGCTTTCATCCTCACCAATTCTCAAAGCCATCAAGGAGTCCTACCCTCAACGGCTGTAGTTTGTTTTCACAAACCTGGCCACGAACATCTCGGCCAGGCCCTCCCAGCTTTTCACAGTTCCTTTCGGCAACTTGTGAAACCAGTCTGATGCGATTTCCCAAAGGATGAGGGGAACACTTTGCAGAGCAATGGCTCGTTCCCGGTGTTACAGTGCCATTGAGTTCAGGTACAGGGTTAGGGTCAGACTTATCGTTGTATATCCGGAATCTCGGCATGTGGAACCTTTTCGGGGCTTCAAATTTGTCCAATTCTACCGAAAACAGTGTTCTCGGCTTAACTGGAGAGGTTACCTCGACATCTTGTCGCTTCCTCTGGAGGTAATCCCTCAGATCCTTCTTGGTTTGTCCAGGAGCTCGACCATCAACGGATTTTAGCCTCTTTGGTGCGCTACTCCTCGGTGTCGTTATGAGTCCTCTTGGACCTCTCTCCATTAGTTGTGTCGAAACAGAGTTCCTTCCCTTGAACATGCCGATGTTCTTTAGGGTTAGCTTCTTTGGTACGATGTGTCCTCCGAGAATCTCCCTTCATTGACTCTCTTCGCCCGACCTCCGTTGAAGGCCGGTGAGAGTGTTCCTTGGTCCTGGTGTGCTGGGGGACTACAGGGATTGTTTTCTGCCCTACTTTCTGGCATCGTTCTTGGCCGCTGGAATCGGCGTATCTTGTAATGGAAACGGTGGCTGCATGACGTTGTTCTGTATCATGAAATTGACGATCGATTGCAGGGTCCGCCAATTTATTCGCCATTCCCTTCATCTCTTCGTCCCTCAGCAGGCATCTATCTTTCCACACCTAGAGGTCGTTCTCGTTATAATACCCGCATCAGTCTGACTTCTTTGGTACGTTGCCCTCTTGGCCGGCGTCTTTCTCTCTGGGATTTTGATCCCGAGTTTTTTCGTTACAGTTATCCTCCCCTACGTTAGGGTCAATGTGTTTATCACTTCCAGTAGGGATGTCATCCCTAATCTTCTTTTTCTGTCTGTCGCTGGTCATCTATTCTCCTTTCTTTCCCACAGACGGCGCCAAATTGTGTGTGTTGGTTTTTGACCACACTGCCAAATAGATACTCAGTTGAAGAATACCGGCAGAATAGATTGCGCCCAAACGACCTGTCATAGAAAGATGTGACCCCGGTGGTGGTTCATCCACTCGGGGGCACTCCGACGATCAAGTCAATACTCCAATTATCTCTCAAAGATAACAAACAGTGCTTAATTCACTAGCCAGAATACAAAAAGCGTACCTTAGACCCACGATGGTGCCTTACTTTTATAGTCAACACTAACCTGATCCTTGTAGAAGCCTAGCTTCCTTGGACTCTGGCCCAATGCTCATCTGAACTCTCCAATAGATAAAGATAAACTCCCTAAGAGCCTTATCCTTATCCAAACTGAGGTCCTTCTCTTTCTAGGACTCTTATCCCTTATCCGTTCATCTCGAATTCCAGTATCTTCGCAGATAATCTCGGTGTAGCCGAGATCACCTCGGCGCTATGACCAAGACACGTGGCACCTCGGCTGGCACTTCGGTGCCACCTTGGCCACGTGTTGTCATTCAAAAAATATGACCCCATAGATTTATGTACAAATATTTTTTACTTTTTAGGTGATATATGCATCTAAAAATAAAAAATAAAAGTTAATTAAAATATGAGGAAAAAATGACCCCAAAAAAATTCGAAAACCTTAAAAACTGTGTTTGAGTTTAAAACGTATCATTACATTTTTATGTCTAAGAAAATTTCTTTTTCTAAAATGAAAATGACAGTAATAAAATTCCAAGACAAGGTATGTGTTTCTTGATAAAGACAAAAACTTATACGCAAGTAATTAACAAATGCAAACGCAATAGGATAATGTAAGTAGCAAGATACTCCCTAAGTCGAAAAATTATCCATACCCTATGTGGTATTGTCACAAATCAATTCAAGTCATTTATTTGTGTGGGTCCCATGTGAGTTCTAGAATGACTTAAATTGTTTTTAGATGGTTGCTATTTGCCCTCACCTTTTTTACTTTGCCCCCTTAACTTCTTGAACCCCCACATAGCAAAATGAAGCCCCTCCAATTTTTCTTTGAACCCTTACCTTAGTACCAACTATACTTGTTAATCCCAACCCAAACCCAAACCCAAACCCAAACCCTAGTCCCCACTCCAACCACCACCTCCGGCTGCTCACTCATCGGAGCCCTCACTACCGGCAGTCCCACCATTGTCATTGCCTTCCTCTTTCTTCTTTCCTTTTCATTCTTCTTCACCCCACTGCCTCCTCTTCTTTTCTTCTTCTTCTTCTTATTCTTCTTCTTCTTCTTCTTCACATCGCGACCCAAATCGCCGCTACCATTTCTGAAAACCTTGGGGCTAAGGTTAGGGTTTCGAGAGAAGGTGAGAAAGAAGAAGAAGATGGTTAGGGGACCAAGATAGAAGTCGAACTCGACGGCCATAGCGGTGAGGAGTTCGCGACGATAAGACAACCATGAACCCCAGAAAAAGAAGATGGTCGGGACTCGACGGCTTGGCGGTGAGAAGTTCACGATGGTGGGACGACCACGAACCTAGAAGAAGAAGAAGAAGAAGAAGAAAGAAAGAGAGAAATAAAAGGAGATTGCGGTGGTGTGAGGGGTGATCGGATCTGTTAAAGAAGAAGAAAAAGAAGAAAAGAGAGAGAGACAGAGAGAGAGGAGGCTGCCAGCCAAAGTGGAAGTGGAGGTGGAGTGGAGGTGGATGGGTTAGCATTAGGGTTGGAAGGTTAGAGATGGGTAAAAATAGAAATTGGTGTTAGGACAAAATTGTAATAAAAAAAATAAAGAAAATATGGAGTCCAAAGGAAAAAGGTAGGTGCTAATAACATCACTCTTGTTTTATGCCATTACTAGGTAAATGCCTTTGGGACAATGAATAATTGCTCTATGAATCCTTTTCAAGTAGGTGCATTGTCAATTTTTATATAGGTACTGGTATGGTTTGCATTTACACTCAATTTCGTGTTGATCACTTCTGGCTTCAATTGGTAAGTCCAATTAGGGAAGTATTTATCATGCTTGTCCAAATGACATCTAGTCCCAAATTCATAAATTCAAAGAAAAAAGTTTAATTTACTTGTGATTCAGCCTATATGCATTTACTTAAAAAAATAAAGGCATTTGCGAATTTGTGATTGCTAAAGGGGACTAAGGAATGAAAGACAGGATTAGGGTTTTGTATATCAATAAGGCAAGGTAAAAGAAAAAGTGAGAGCTTGAGAAGAGAGGGGGGGTCATAGCTGGTGGCTAAAAAAGGAGGAGGGATCGTAGTCGGTGGTGAGAAAGGAGTTAGAGAGAGATTAAGACATTGAGAAGAAAGTGGAGGTTGGCAACGAGTGGAAGAGTTGGTGGCATGGGTGGTGGAGGAGGGCAGTAGTAGGTATCAAGTAGCTGGGAAAGGGTTGGGTGAGAAATTAAACTTTGAAAAATTAAGGATGTAAAGAGAAAATGAAGTGTTGAAAAAAATAAAATAAAAAATTTAAATCGTAGAAAGAGGTATAATTAGAAAAAATGTGTAATGAAATAAATGTATAGAAAGTGTTTGAAATATGTTAAATAAACCAAATTTTTTACTTAAAAAAATTAAATGTTATATAATTTTTTAAACATTACTTTTTTTAAAAAAAATTAAAAATTTTAAAATTTTAAAAAGTCAACGTCAAACGTATTTATAGAATAAGGCACCGGAAAACAACAATGATGCCTATTTTGAGAAGCAACTTTTATTTATTTATTAATTTATTATAAAATTATATATATATATAAAAATAAAAATATATATTGTACGAGCAAGAAATATTCGTCTCGTATAATCCTATTGACCAAGTCTGCGCTCCTCCAAATGTTCTTCGCTTTACTCCCTGAAACACAAACATGAGCTAGCCGGGTGAGTGTGTGTCGAATACCTCTCCGATGCCTAAGTCAGCAAAAATAGACAAATAGGCCAAAAAGCTCTATGTATTCAGGAATCAAAGTTGTGGTGTTACCTCTCCATAGGTGATGCTATGAGCTTTATAGGTTTCGCGTGGTAGAATCCTTGTTGGACTTCTTATTCCTCCATGTAGAGTCCTCCTAGGAGTCACTCTCCTGAAAGATAATGCTTATCCTTCAACACCTCCCTCACTGCTTAAACCAAGTGAGATGGTTTTACCACGGTTGGATGTCATATGACCGAGCCTAACGTGGCATGCTAAAGCCGCAGACTAGACCGAACCCCAACTAGCTCGGTTCTTCCTTTCATTGCGTGTTCCTCGGTTTGACATACTCCAACTGGGCTGTTCACTCAACACCGAGCTAACCAAGCACGAGGTAAGAGTTAGCTCGGCGCTCCAACGCATAAGGCCAAGAAAGCTCGGCTCTCTCAAGCACAGTGCCTAGCTAGCTCGGCCCATACCTGCTTAGCCTTTTAGACTGAAGTAAATCTGCTTTTACCTCGGTCCGTCTCGCAGCCCAATTACCAAAGAAGTCTCCTACTTAGCTCGGCCCAATTTAGACATAAATTACCTCTCAATTGCCCCTTAATTCATTTGTGTAGCATGATTGGGAATTACTCATTACCAGCCGAGCTAACAACTTTAGCCTTTCAACCGAGCTAAATTCACACCGGGCTACAAATCTGTCCGGTCAAAATGTCTCTTCAATCGCTGTAACTGAATCGCTTCCCATTCCATGGACACGTGGCAGACTCTCATTTGTCAAATACAACTGCCACGTCGTCTTCGTACTTCACGTAATTTGAACAGTCCCGCCCAATTTCACACATCTTTATACAAAACAAAACCCTATTTTTCAAACTAACTCATCACTATTCATCCTCTTCTCTTTCTAGTTTTCTGAGCCTCCATTCTTCCTCATCACTGCGTCTGCGAAGCTTTGTATCTTTGGTCAACTCCTCAGCTATTTCAATCTCAGATCTTCCACTTTCACAGTAGTAAGTAACTGAATCTCTGCTCCTTGTTTTACTTTTTGGTAGCATGTAGCATTATATCCGTATGTTTTTTCAAAACACACTACTTTGGATTCCATTTTTCTGGAAAAAACCATGTACTAGAACCATTATATTCATGAATAATCTGAAGAACAACACGTTTGATCCAAAATAGAATTCCTACCGAGCTAGGAAACCTATTTAGGCAACTTAAGGCTTAGGTTTCACCGAACTAGGGAATCTTCTAGGTTTGCTCCCAGCCACACTGGATATCTTTTCCAACAACCGAACCAAAACTTCAAGCCGAACTAGATAACTCTTCAAAGGACTGAACTAAAACTTCATTGCCAAACCTTTAGTTTCATTCAGCCGTACTAAGGAACTGTATTAGGCGTGCACACTGCTGAACTAGAAAACCTTAACTGAAGACCAAGCTATAACTGGGGGCTAAACAAGCTCCCTGACTTAATAAAAAACCGAACTAAGAATGCTACCCCAAAAGCTCAACCAGGCAAAACTCCCCTTGCTCAAACCGAAGCCAAGAATGGATAGTATCCCACGTAGCTGAGCTAGGACTTCATTTTTCTTGCCTTTGTTTCTTTTAGCACGGTCCAACGATCTGTGCTTAACACATTTCTTTTTTCACTTTGCAGACTTAGGTTGCCAGGCACTCTCTTGAACGCTCAACCGAGCTACTCAGTGTCATCTCAGCACCGAGCTAACACTTGAAGTTAATTTATACATAATTTAAATCCATATGAAAAAGTATAGGTTCTTAGTAAACTCACCAGGTGCTTATGGTCGAGTTCCGAAGGAACTACCATATTCCTGATGATGTCCATCTTACCTTAGCCGAACTAGATACCACACCGTGGGGAAAACCCTGGCTTTGTTCCCTTTACCCTTCTTTCCATCGTAGAAACCGGACTTAGATTCCCTGTATAGCCTCTTCTTTGTGAATTCCTTAGACAAACAAACCTCTGCCCTACCCAGCTTTCCACAAATTCGTACCGAATAATAAATGGCATCGCCAAGCTGAACCGCCGGCTTGGCATCAACCTCGGTTTGGCCTGAGCTATTTCACAAGTACTCTCTAGCCAAAATGAAGATGGCTGGATTTACTATTTAAGAATAAGGCGCCGTCGTGAAAAGATAATAAAGAATACCCCAGACAAAGATATAAACGACGATGATTTTTTCTAGGTTTCTGGGGAATTTTAAAGACCACGAGGCCCAGATCCCAGGCGACCGAATAAACTGGAACAAAGGAGTCCGCCGATATAATTATCTCAGCTTAGTTTCACATTTTTCTTTACTTCGTTTGCTTATGTTCAACCGTACTAACCGTTGTCTTTTTCCTTCATGCAGATTTAAACTTTCTAAAGTCACAGTATAGTTACCCAAACCTTGCCACCCTCCGAGCCGCGTTAAGATATCCCAACCGGAGTTGGGCCGAGCTACTCAACTTTGAGCCGACATATAGATATAGCAGCAGGCGCAAGACCAGGGTGACAGACTTTTTGTTGGAGCCCTCACCTGAGCCTAATCCTTCCTTCCACAAATCAATCTCAGTCCATTAATAGCGGAGCAAGAGATGGCGAAGAAGAGAGCCGTTTAAGGCCCTAATCACCGAGACAAATCAAGTCGAAGCACCGCCAACCGGGCCAATCACAAGAGGCCGTGGTAGCCCTGCCAACCGCACAGCCTTTTTCATCTCGGCCAAGCAAACGCGCCCAGACTTCCACGATCGAGCCGCGCCTCGTTAATGAAGAAGGACACCGTGCTTCCGCAATCCATACCGCCCAGCCCTCAACCGAAGCGCTCTGACCGAGTCAGCTCTTCCAAGTGGGTGCCTAAGGTTACCTACAAGAACCGCACTATCACTGACTCCGACTCAGTGGTCGCAGAAAAAGACCATATGCTGGCGTTTAATCTGGCCAAGAGCGTCTGCCTTCCAGCCGATATGGATCACCATGATCATCTTACCAAGCTGAAGGCCATTCGCTCGGCTTCAAAATCAATAGTGTTGGTAAGTTCTCTTTTTCCTTCTCCAAATTTCAACATCTTTTTGCTCGGTTTATCTCAAAAATTGTTTCTCCCTTCCTGCAGGCCTTACAGAAGAACCACGTCGCACACAAGCGCGTGCTGGAACTTTGAAAGACCACTAGGGAGGCCATGGCAGAGGCCAATGCTAAAACGCCGAGTTTAAAAGAATCCCAGCAAAAAAACGGCCGAGCTACAGACCGAAGTAGCCCCGGCTAACCGGCCTAGTCAATTCAGCCGAAGCAGACAAGCAGAAGGTTGCAGCCATGCTGAAAAACAAATATCTACACGAGCTGGCCAAGCTCGAGAAAAAGAAGAATGACGAAATGCTCGATTGGAGAAGAGCGTGGAAGACATAGAAAACCGTGGTTACAAGGAGGGGAAGGACACCTACATCCAGCAATGCGAGGCTGCCAAAGACATATTTTTCAAATGTGGATGGAAGGCGGCGGTAACGCAGCTCGGTCTTAGCCAAGAGACCGAGGTCTTCCTCAACCCTCCGCCACATTTTATACCGAGCTACATGGCGAAGTACGCCCACTCGCCAGTGATCCCGCCGTTCAATCAGCTCGGGTGGAGCCACCGGTGGAAGACTTGGTTGAAAGTGTGACCGAGCTACTGGCTGAAACCGGGCTTCGAGTTGCACTGGATGCGGATCTTGACGATCTCTTTGCTTGATCTTGTATTTTCTTCTTTTTACTTTTGGAAAGAAACTGTAACCGGGCTGCAGTCCCGCTCCTTTGTAACTCTAACTTTGAATTTTGAATGAAAGGCTTCTTTTGTTTCAACTGTTGTTTCGGTTTACTACCATGCTTGTATTTATTTTCTAACTGTAATCTGAATGAAGTAAAACATTTTCTAGCCGAGATACCTACCTCGGTCTTAACCTTGTAATCTACTTGGTCATACCTACCAACCTCTTTTAGCCTAGGTTTTTACCTCGGCTGAAGATCACTAAAAGTTGTTCCAGCCAACCACTCTTTAGCCTTGATCCTTATCTCGGCTGAAGAGTACTAAAAGTTGATTTTTCCAGCCAACCATTCTTTAGCCTAGATCCTTATCTCGGCTGAAGAGTACTTAGTGTTGGTTTTTCCAGCCAACCACTCTTTCAGCCTTGATCCTTATCTCGGCTGAAGAGTACTAAAAGTTGGTTTTTCTAGCCAACCACTCTTCAGTTTTGATCCTTATCTTGGCTAAAGAGTACTAAAAGTTGGTTTTTCCAACCAACCATTCTTCAACCTTGATCCTTATCTCGGCTGAAGAGTACTAAATATTGGTTTTTCCAGCCAACCTCTTCAGACCAGATCCTGATCTTAGCTGAAGAGAGCTCAACGTTGGTTATTCCTGCCAACCTAGAGCGAAGTGTTTGGTTATTTTTGCCAAACGTCCTGCAGCCTCAATCCTTATCTTGGCTTAGGAGAAGTGTTGGTTTTTCCGGCCAACCTCTTCAGCCCCGATCCTAATCTTAGTTGAAGAGAGCTCAAAGTTGGTTATTCCTGCCAACCCGGAGCGAAGTGTTTGGTTATTCCTGCCAAACGTCCTACAGCCTCGATCCTTATCTTGGCTTAGGAGAAGTGTTGGTTTTTCCGGCCAACCTCTTCAGCCCAGATCCTAATTCTAGCTGAAGAGAGCTCAAAGTTGGTTTTTCCGACCAACTCTGATTTTATTGCCCCTAGTATACTAAAACTATTTTTACAGAATAAAACAATTTATGCTGAAAAAGAAACTACTTGTTTTATTGAAAAAAAAAATTACAAGTACTTAAAAAAATTTTAAAAAAATAATCTGAGATTGGCAATGTTCCATGGCTTGGGAATGGCTTTGTTGTCTTCATCTTTCAAGTGGTATGCCCCCTTTCCTGCTAATCCAACCACTTTGTAAGGTCCTTTCCAATTGGGCCCTAACTTGCCGTCTCCGGGTACCAGGGTGTTTCCCATTACTTTGCGCAACACCCAATCTTCAATCTTGAATTGCCTTGGATGTACTGTCTTGTTATATTTTCTGGATAACTCCTGCTGGTATGAAGCGATGTGAACCAATGCTCTTTCTCTTCTTTCTTCTGCAAGGTCGACCTCCAATGCTATGGCTTCTCCATTGAAGTCTGGATCAAAATTTTCACTTCTAATTGTGGGGAGGCCAAGTTCCAATGGGATTACTGCTTCCATGCCATAAGCCAAGGAAAAAGTTGTTTCTCCAGTAGACCACCGAGGTGTGGTACGATAAGCCCATAAAACATGAGGGAGCTCCTCAGCCCACTTTCCTTTTGCTTTCTCTAGCCTTTTCTTCAATCCATCCAAGACGACTTTGTTTGACGCTTCTGCTTGGCCATTTGCTTGGGGGTATGCCGATGTAGAATTGTAGAATTCTATCTTGTACTCTTCACAAAAGCCTTTAAAAATTTTGCCATCGAACTGAGTGCCGTTGTCAGATATTAGAGCTTTTGGTATGCCGAACCGAGTGATGATATTCTGCCAAACGAACTTCTTTACATCTTTCTCCTTTATTGATGCTAGTGCTTCTGCCTCCACCCACTTTGTGAAGTAGTCTGTCGCTGCAAGAAAGAACTTTCTGTTGCCGGGTGCCATTGGAAGTGGTCCTACTATGTCCAGGCCCCACATTGCGAAGGGCCATGGGCTAGTTAATGGTAGAAGCTCTCTGGCTGGTTGATGTATTTGGTGTGCGAACTTCTAACATTTCTCGCACTTCTTGACATACTTCTCTGAATCCGCTTGCATGTAAGGCCATCAATATCCATGCGAAATTGCTCTGTAGGCCAATGATCTTCCCCCTTGGTGGCTTTCGCATATGCCTTCGTGTATCTCAAACAAGAATGCCTCAACCTTGCTGGGATGGATGCATTTCAAGTAAGGTCCTGTGAAGGATTTTTTGTATAAGGCCATTGATGGGGAGAGCCAAAATCGCTGCGACTTTGCTCTAATCTTATTGGCTTCTTTCTTCTCTTTGGGTAAGACGCCATCTTTCAAGAACATTATAATTGGATCCATCCATGAAGGACCTAATTCGGCGCAACATACCTCTTCTACTTCGGGTTCTTCAATGCTTGGTCTTGGTAAGTAATCAATTAGTAACGGATGTGGGATGGATGTATCTGCCATCGAACCAATGCCTGCTAGCTCATCTGCTCTACTGTTTTCTTCCCTGCTGATCTGCTCTATCCGTCCTATTTCAAATTTCATGATCTCTTTCTTGACTAAGCCTTGGTACTTAGCCATCCTTTCATCCTTTGCCTCGTAGTCACCTGAAATCTGGTTAACCACCAGCTGTGAGTCACTGTAGACCATTAGCTCGGTGGCCTTCATGTAATGTGCTGACTTTAGTCCTGCCAGAAGCGCTTCATACTCCGCTTCATTGTTTGATGCTGGGAAGCCAAGGTTGACTGTTTGTTCCACTACTAGGCCATCTGGTGAAATGAGGACTATGCCAAGTCCTGCTCCGTGCCTGTTGGACGCTCCATCCACGAAGAACTTCCACATCTCTCCAACGAACAGCTTCTAGCAAGTGGAGAGATCGGATGATGCCTTGGGGTCATGAGTGTTATTGGTATTTTCTTCCAAATCCACACTTACTGCTTGCCCCTCACTATCTGATTGTACCAAGTTTTTATTTGTTGATGAGTCTTGGCTTGGTGTAGCATGGTTTGCTTCTTCCTCCGTTTCTTCATTCCAGTCTGTTTTGAGATGTGGTTAGGCATCCTGTATCAGGGGTTGCGCATTTCCTACGGCGCTTTCCATTCCCATTTCGGTTGTACCAGTCAAGTCAACTGGGCAGATGTGATGACTTCCTGGTGTGAATTCTGCCACAAAGTCTGCCAAAGCTTGGGCTTTTATTGCGGTTCTGGGTTGAAACTTGATGTCAAACTGTCCCAACTCCACTGCCCACTTCAAGATTTGCCCAGAAAAGTTTGCCCTCTCAAACAAAGCTTTCAATGGAAAAGCCGTGAGGACGATTATGGTGTGGGCGTGGAAGTAATGCGACAGTTTCCTAGAGGCCATCATCAGAGCTAAGGCCAGTTTTTCCAGTGGCAAGTACCTGGTTTCTGTGCCCAGCAAGGTCTTGCTGACATAGAAGATGGGCAGGTGTTGGATTCCTTCTGCTCTGACCAACACCGCGCTGACGGCATGCTGTGAAACTGCCAGGTACAAAAAGAACTCTTCTCCAGGTATTGGGGTTACTAGCAATGGTGGAGAAGACATGTATTCTTTTAGGTTTTCTAGGGCGCGGTCGCATTCTTCATCCCACTCAAACTTGGCTTTTAGTGCTTGGAAGAATGGTCGACATCTGTCTGACAACCAACTTATGAACCGATTGAGCGCAGCTGCCATATCGGTGAGATGCTGCACTTCTTTTACTAAGTTGGGCCTCTCTAGATCTTGAATTGCTTTGATTTGAGAGGGGTCTGCTTCTATACCCCGGTTGGTCACCAGGAAGCCTAGGAATTTGCCCGATCCTACGCCGAACGCGCACTTGGATGCATTTAGGCGCAACTTGTTCTTCTTCAGTATTTCGAACATTTCATCTAAGTCCCTGAGATGGTCCTTCTCATCCTTGCTTTTGACCACCATGTCATCAATGTAAGCCTCTATTGTTCTGCCTAACAATGGTTCAAACATCTTAGTGACTATCCGCTGGAATGTTGCCCCTGCGTTTTTCAGGCCAAAGGGCATGACCTTGTAGCAATACAGTCCTCTTGGCATGGTAAAAGATGTGACCTCCTGGTCAGGCTCATACATAGCAATCTGATGGTAACCTCTATACGCATCAAGGAAGCTAAGTCGATTATGGCCTGCCATCAAGTCTACCAGTTGGTCTATCCTGGGTAAGGGAAAGCTATCCTTTGGGCATGCCTTGTTGACTGTTTTGTAGTCTACGCAGACATGCCATTTTCCATTCTTCTTTGGCACCACCACAATATTGGATATCCACTTGGGATAGTGCACTTCTTTGATAGCTCCAGCCTCTAGAAGGTTTCCCACTTCTTCCACCACTATCTCGGCGTAGTGGAGTGCTGATCTGTAAGTGCGCTGTATAATTGGCTTGGCAGTTTGGTGGACATTTAATTGGTGACAGATGAAGTTTGGGTCAATGCCAAACATGTCATACAGCGTCCAGGCGAACACTTCGATGTTAGAGGTTAAGAACTTCATAACCTCTATTCTCTCAGTGCTGGACAATGACGAGCCGAGCAAAAAGAACTTTTCTGCGTCTTTTTCATCTATCCTTACCTGTACCAAGTCTTCCACCGCCTTCTGTTCAGTTGCTTTGCCAACATCTGCGAACAGCTCATTGCTTTCAGGTTCTTCCACCATCTGTACATATCCCTTGGCAGCGCGGCTGCCATTTACTGTGACGAAGCATTGTTTGGACATAATTTGGTCTCCAAAGACCTCTTCAATTACTCCAGCTTCGTTAGGGAACCGCAATACTTGATGGTAGGTTGACCCTACCGATCATATGGCATGCAGCCATGTCCTTCCCAAGATTATGTTGTAAGTGGAAGGGACTTTCAATACCCAGAATTCCACTTGTTTTGTCACGCTTCTTGCTCTGACTGGGAGGATTATCTTGCCCACTGGCCACTCTAGCATTGAGTTGAATCCGATTAGGGGAGATGTTGCAGGCGCCAAGTCTTTGTCCTCCAGTTTCAATTGTTTGAAGGTTTCGTAATACATTATCTCACACGAGCTCTCTTGGTCGATCAAAATCCGTTTGATGTCGTAATTCTTGACGCAGAGTGTGACGACCAGTGCATCATTGTGAGGGCAATATATCCTTGTCAAGTCTCTATCTGAAAAAGATATGACATTTGTGGCTTCCGTTCTCCCCTTTTTGATGGCTGGTTGTGCACTTAATACCTCCCTTAAGTGCTCAGCCTTCTTGATCATTCCCCTGAGCTCACATACTCGCTCAAGTTCGAATACTCCATGTATTACGTTGATCACACCTTGAGGTGGGGCGTCGATCAGCATTCCGTTTAGGTGATCGTGGTTCTAGGGGGCTGGCTGTGTCCCTCCTTCTATGTACTGGTCCAGGTGCCCAGCTGCCACTAACTCCTCCAAGTGTTGTCTCAAGGGCATGCAATTCTCTATGCGGTGCCCCTTTTCATTATGGAAGGTACACTGGGATCCTTCGTCATAGTCTTTTTGTGCTTCTCCCAACTTAGCTGGCCATTGGACGAAAGGTTCATCACGTATCTCACTAAGAATTCGGTAGATTGGTTTTTTGAACACCGTGGTAATGGCAGTGCGAACTCTTAGCCACCTTTTGTCTGGATCCTCTTTGTTGGCCTGTCTGCCTCGCCCGTTCCTGCTTGGCTGTTCCACCGTGTTTACTTTTGCCAAAGTCTTTTTATCTGGCGCTGCTGTTGTGCTAGATTTCGCCTTAGCACGGGCACCATCCTCTTCCACACAAATATGTTGGTGCACTCTCTCCATCAAGGCCTCCATCGTGAGGGGTGGCGTCATAGTGATTGAGTCCCTCAACTTGTTTCCGACTGGTAGACCCCTTTTGTATTGCGCGATGGCAAGATTTGTGGGGCAATCTCCTATCTGGTTGAAAGTTTTCCAGTAGCGACTGTTGTAGGACCTCAACGTTTCTTTGTCACCCATGTCAATGGAGAGTAACTGGTCAATCTCTGCTGGTGTCTTGGTGTTCGTTCTAAACCTTGTCACGAATGCCTCTGCCAATTGTGCCCAGGAGGCGATGCTGCCTTCTGGTAGCCTTTCGAACCAAGTTAGACCGAGGTCGCCTAGGCTGGACGGAAACAGGATGCACATTAAAGCCTCGTTTTGCCGGTACACTGCCATAACCTGGCGAAAGTGGCGAAAGTGCATGTAGGGGTCCGTCTTCCCCTCATAAGTGGTGAATTTGGGCTAGTGAAAGCCCGAAGGTAGTAGTGCGTTCTCAATTGCCGGAACGAACGGCAAGGTTTGCAGCCTTGCTAACGCTTTGTCTGTTGGTTCATAAGCAAGGCGTGGTATCGGTATTCTTACCTCGACGCTCCCATGCGCCCGAGGAGCCAACCGCTGAAGGGCTGAAACTTTGCGCGGGTCGCGCGCCCTATTATCTTTCTTCCATCGTGCCCTCTCTTCTAGCACAGTTCGCAAATCGGACGATCTAGGCAACTTCGTCTGCCTGGATGACGTCTGGTGTGTGCGCGATGGCCGATAGGTGCTTCCCTCAGTATGTGACCTCTTAGTTCTCGTTCTCTCAGACCTGGAGTAACGAGTCCTAGGAGTTCTTGACTGAGTGTCGCCTATTCTCAGGCTCCTACTCTCTGCTTGCGATGGCGTGGTATGCCTACCATGATCTTCTGAGTGGCGAGGGGGCGTGTTGCTTTTGCGCCCCTCTCCTGCCGCCACCCCTTTTCCTTTGATCTGGCGTTTTATAGACTCCATGTCTGCCACCATCTTCTTTATCAATTCGTCATGTTCCTTCACGCGATCCTCCAGAACTTGAGGATCGATCCTCCGCCTCTGCCTTTCAGGACTTTGAGAGCGACATGGGCTGTTAGTTCGCCTTCCCCTTGCATCCCTCCTGGGGTTCTGTCGCTAGGGCTCCAAATCTGCCATGGGAGGGATATAAGGCAAACCTTCGCGCCTCCCATCCCCCTCTGGAGTTTGACCGTCGATGGCGGACTGCGGAAAATCTTCATTGTGCGCCATTACTTCCACTTAGAGAGAAAGAACTTGGTCAAGAGGTTTTGTTCTTTCTGATCTTCCCACAGACGACGCCAATTGTACGAGCAAGAAATATTCGTCTCGTATAATCCTGTTGACCAAGTTTGAGCTCCTCCAAACGTTGTCGCTTTACTCCCTGAAAACACAAACGTGAGCTAGCCAACGGGTGTGTGTCGGATACCTCTCCGATGCCTAAGTCAGCAAAAATAAACAAATAGGCAAAAAACTCTGTGTATTCAGGAATCAAAGTTGTGTGTTACCTCTCCATAGGTGATGCTATGAGCTTTTATAGGTTCCGCATGACACAATCCTTGTTGGACTCTTATTCCTCCATGTAGAGTCCTCCTAGGAGTCACTCTCCTAAAAGATAATGCTTATCCTTCAATACCCCCCTCACTGCGTAAACCAAGTGAAATGGTTTTACCACGGTTGGATGTCAATATGACCGAGCTAACGTGGCCATGCTAAAGTCGCAGACTAGACCGAACCCCAACTAGCTCGGTTCTTCCTTTCACTGCGTGTTCCTCGGTTTGACATACTCCAACTGGGCTGTTCACTCAACACCGAGCTAACCAAGCACAAGGTAAGAGTTAGCTCGGCGCTCCAACGCATAAGGGCAAGATAGCTCAGCTCTCCCAAGCACAGTGCCTAGCTAGCTCGGCCCATACCTGCTTAGCCTTTTAGACCGAAGTAAATCTGCTTTTACCTCGGTCCGTCTCGCAGCCCAATTACCAAAGAAGTCTCCTACTTAGCTCGGCTCAATTTAGACATAAATTACCCTCTCATATATAATATAATTTAAATAAATCAATAAATTATTTTTTTTTGCCTTTCCAAAAAGGCTGAAGCAAGGGGAAATTCCAAAGCCGAGGCCACTTACACTCTTCTGTGAGTGTGGGTCTCGTCTTTGGCAACTCAATGGTCCCGTTTGTTTAGAGAATTAGAGAGGAGATTGAGATTGGTAGTAAAGTGAAACTCACTAATATTGTGTTTATTTTGAGAGATGAGGAGGGGATTGATAGTGAGCTCCAGATTAGGATGGGCCTCCCTAAGGGGATTCGGATGGGCCTCCAGGACTTGGTATTAGAAAAATAGTTCGGCGGATTAGAAATTTTTTATTTTTATTTATTTTTTACTTTATTTTTTACATGTCGGGCATTTTTTTTTTTAACATTAATATTTATTTTTTTGTATTTTTTGTTAAGTAAAAATTATTATTTTATTTGTTTTTTTTTTTTTTTTGGAAATTTTTTATTTTATTTTTATTTTTTAAAATTTTTTTACATGTTGGGCATTTTTTTAAAAAACATTAAAGTTTAATGTTTTTGTATTTTTTTATTTGTTTTATTATTTTATAAAAAAATAATTTAACAATCTCTACACTAACAACTATCATCAAAATAAACACAATTTTACTTAATTCCCTTACTAACAATCCTCTCACAATCAATCTCCTCCATTCTACCTCTAAAAACAAACAAAGCCAATGGGTGATAAATTGTTTGGTAGAAGTTTGTACAAATCATATTTAGCATTAAAAGTGTAGGTTTGAATTGTTATTTGTGTGTGAATCTATAACTTATTGTTAGATGATTAAGTGACTATATTATATAGCACCACTTAAGAGTGATCTGAAACTTTGGTTCATTAGCGTTTAGCTTCAAGATCATCCTCTTGTGATCAAGCAACTTAGGAAGTAAAAATAGTTTGAATAAATTAAAAAATATTGATTATTTAAAAGTAGGAAATATGTGCTTTTGAAAAGGAAAAAAAGAGGATAATATAAATTAAAAATTATAAGATAGTTTGAGAGTATTATGTGGAGTACTACGTGACATTTACTTACATAATGCTCCTAACAAATAAAAAATCACAATTCACATTAAGTGAGTTATCTCTTATCTTCTAACTATTCAATAAAAGTATAAGATTTTTCACCGCATAAGCAATATCACATATACTTGATAATTGCTCACATTTTTCTTTTTATTTTTTTTTCTTCTACAAATTTTTATACAAATCTATCATTCAAATGTAGGCTAAACGATTAACTGTTAAACATAATTAAAAGAAACATTTTGATTGTGTAAGTACATACTATTTTTTTTGGATGGAGTCATTATGTTTATGTGAATATGGGATCTACATATTTAAGTTAATCATATTTTGTATCATATGCACACACTAAAAACACGTGTCAACAAATTCATTTTCTAATTAAAATATTGTGTTAAAAGATGTAGCTGAGCACAATAATAATACTTTATAATAACAATAATGTAATAGTTAGCAAATTTTGATGGTATTCAAAATTTTGTATAATTATCTATGATGATGCAATTTGGTTGAACGAGAGATGAGTTGGACAGGATTCGGATGCTTTACGGGTTGGCTGAATTTCGTCTTCCCAACAGCACCCGCACCAAATTCGGTAGAAAGGACCCAAGGGGTGGGATTCCTTTCTGAGGACCCTTTGATGGTTAAGTTAAATTAAAAAAAAAAAAAAATTTATTAGAGAGAGTATGTATGTATTGATATCTTTCATACATTTGTTGGTCTCTTGGCTTACCGTGTCCCACTCATGATTGCTCTCATGTCTTTGTTTTTTCACGTTGTCCTACCAGTTGTAAGTTTATAGCTATCTACAGCCGGCCATGGCAATGTCGTTATATCATAGAAATCACGAAAGAAAATGAGGCGGCTTGTCTCTTCTTTTTGTCTAGCTCCTGGGCCTAAGTTGGGTTAGAAATTATTTGGACAGCCTATTGAATCACTTATTTGGACTATGCCCAATCAATCTAGTTTTTTTATAAAAAAAAAAAAAAAAAAAACGATGCAATATGTCTATATAATAGTAATGAGTTGTGTATTTACATGTCTAAAAAAAAATTGAAAATAAAAATAACATGAGAAAATGACACAACATCATTCTACAAAGACATCTAGACTTTGAGTGATGATACACAAATATAAAACTTATACAAAAAATTAAGTGTAAAATACAAATACACTTCTTAAAATTTGTTTAAAATATAGATTATTTCCTGTGATTTTAGAAATTACAAATATTCCTCATTCAAATTTTTTATTTAACAAAATTAATAGGAAAAATAAATTTTCTAACTACTTCCTTATATAACAATAAAATTACTTAAATTATTAATTAACTTGATAATTTATTAATAAAATTGGTCATTTGTTATGCGATTAGAAACATGAAGGGGCAGCATGTAATTCCAAAATTACAGGGACAATTCATATTTTAAACAAATTTTAAAGGGTGCATTTATAATTTACCCAAAAATTAATATAGAATTATTTGACAGAAGTTTGTCCATTCATTTAAAAATAAAAATAAAAAACCACTAATTGACTTTCAAGTTTTAACATGTCACTGTCACTTCATTTTTATAAAAGAAAATTATATTTACAAATAATTTTTTCATGGAAAAGACTATGGTTTATATCTATAGAAGAAAATAATATAATTTTATATTTTGTGAGTCATAATTTAAAAAATAAAAAATAAAAAATTCATAACCAAAAATAAAAATTATAATCAAAATCTCAATATAATGTCATAATTAAAAAAAAAAAAAATTAACAACCGTGATTGGTAGCTCGAAACCCATCCCCCCGAATCGCCCGAATTTGAAAAACGACGTCGTTTTTGCATTTTTTTTTTTTTTGGTTCAATCAAAAACGAAGAAGAAGAAGAAGAAGAAGAAGAGAAGTAAAAAGAAGAACTAGAGGGGCCATCAACCAGGGGAGAAGGAAGAAGAAAGAAGAAGAAGAGAAGGGAGGGGCCATCAACCAGGGACGGAGGCGCGGCAGAGGCCGAGCTGCTGCGACGATCGCCCTGCGATGGAGAGCTGCGATCCATCGACGATCGGCCGAGCTGCGACGGAGAGCTGCGATTGGCCGATCTTCTCTCTTCTCTCCTCTCTCCCTCTCTCTCTCTGTTTCCCTCTCTCTTTCTCCCTCTCTCTCTCTCTCTCTCTCTTGCCTTCCCCCTCTTCATTTTTCGGGGGATTCGGGGGGAAGGATTTTCGGGGGAAAAATCATTTCCGAAAAATTAATCATAACTAAAAAAAAACTAAAAATACATATAATATGAAATATGTATAATAAAATTCTCCTTTTTCATAGACTTTTTAAACATTTTTTGTCACCACCACCGTTAATTCATGTATGGAAAATAATATATAAATCCAAACAATTAATTAATAATTAAAAAAATATAAAAAAATTATTTTAAATATATTAATAGATTATCACATCATTATATTTAAAAATTAAAACTAACTTTTAGATTGGAATTATTTTTTAATGTTATATATTGTCTAAACTTTGTTGCCTCCTATCATCACATCGAAGTTAATAAATAAATAAAAACAACATTTTAAACTAGTTTTGAGCTACATTCTACAGACAAGTTTCTACAGACAAGTGCCCCAAATTTTGGATAATGAATCAATCTAGAACCTCTATGAGCTCCTTCCTCAACATCATCCTCATCATCAATTTTTTGGTAATTGCATTTTCACACCAACAATCATCCTCATCATGGGCTTCGGAGATTGGGCCTCTGGCTCGGGAACTGCTTGAATCGGCGAGAGAGCCCGAGTTCTTCGACTGGGTCAGAGGGGTCCGAAGGAGAATCCATCAGTACCCTGAACTCGGGTTTGAGGAGCACAAGACGAGTCAACTCATTCGCTCCGAGCTCGACTCTCTCGCCGTCGAATACGCTTGGCCGGTCGCCAAGACTGGGGTCGTGGCTTCGATTGGGTCCGGGGCTCAACCCTTCTTCGCCCTCCGAGCTGATATGGATGCCCTCTCTCTCCAGGTTCTAAAACTCTCTCCCACTCACTCACCCTTTCCCTCTGTAATTATAAATTATATTATATATATTTACGCTGGGTTGGGTTAGATAATTTGATAAGGAATTTAAAAAGAAAAGGAAAAAAATGTATAAAATAAGAGAAAATATATTTTTATTTTTATTTTTTAAATTTCTCAACCAATTACCAGACAAATTCTTGAGTGTATACTTATTATGGAATTAATTATGATTTATTATAATATTAATTATAATTTAATTTTTTAAGTTATGACTTTAGTTAAATGCACAGGGTATCCACCCTAGCGTAACCCATATATGTGTAATAGTATATGTATAAGTGCCGGGAAACTGGATTGAATTGAACGGGAAAATGGGTTGAATTGAAGTAGGGGATCCGACCCGATAATCCGAATCTGTTTAATCCGTTTATTAAACGGATTGAATATGCAAAAATCTGATCCGATCCGATAATCTGATCCGATTATTCTCAATTTGAATAAAAAAACACAAAATGAAATTTTTTTTCAAATTATATGAAATTGTAGCTCAATAAATAAATAAATGGATCGGATTCGGATTATCGGATCGGATATCCGAAATCATCGGATTCGGATTCGGATATCTATAATCGGATATGAACTAAACTGATTCGGATCGGATTCGGGTTTGTCTTAATCGGATCGGATTCGGATTTTGACAGATCCGATCCGAATCCGATCCATTTACAGGCCTAAATTGAAGTGTGGCATCGTCGTGTCGATGTCGGACTCGGTCAACTATGATGAGTCACGCTTCTTTAAGAACGTGTCTTTGTACTAAGGGGTGTGCGTGGGGGCGTAATTTTGGCCCATGGCTCGCGGGTAGTCCAAAGCCCGCCCATAGCCTGAGGTGGGTCTGACCCATTAAGGCCTGTTTAGCCCGAGTTTGAGCCCAGCCCGAGGCCTTGGACCAGGGCCTAAGCCATCGTTTTAAAGCCCGGCCTGGCCCATTGGCCGACCCAAAAGCTCGGCCCATCCGATGCCCAGTGTTATTTTTAATGGAAAATAATAAAATTTTGGTGGAAAAAATAAAAAAAATAAATAAAATTTGTTTAATCCTGCCCAAGCCTGAGGCTCCGCCCACTAGCCCCCCCAAAACCCGAATAGCCCTGGGCCTGGGCCTAATTTTTTGACAGGTGGGCCAGTTCGGCCCGACCTGAGCCCGAATGGGCCAGGCTGAGCCAAAATTACACCCCTAGGTGTGCGTGCAATTTGTTATGATTTGAGGATAAAATTATAAATTAAATCATAAATATCGGATTAATAAATAATCAAATTGGTTTGGACGGTTTTAATTTGCTAGTTATTTAAATAATAATTTTGAACAATTATTAAGTATTTACATAATATATAACACTAATTTGCATAATATTTATATATATATATATATAAAGAAGACTTACGTATAGGTGGTGGACTTATAGTCTAATAAGTTTTATAATAATTAGTGATTTTTTCATCAAATACTATTTAAAAAAATAACTATCTATTAATTTTTAGCGACAACTTAAAAATTTTGCTACAATAAATATCGTTAATTATGAGTTTTAGTAACAGTTTAAAAAAACCATTACAAAAAGTCACTAATTTTTAATTTTTAGTGACAATTTAAAAAATTCATCATAAAAAATGTCACTAATTGCAATTTTTAGGGCACATATATAAAAAATCGTCATAAAAAATTATTTTTAGTGACAATTTTACTAGAAATTATTTTCAATAAAACTTGATGGGAATTAAATGTAACTATTAGCACATATTGATAGTTTATACTATATATATTACTAATTGATTTTACATAATATTTTTTTTTATGTATATAACATTAATTTATAATAAATTTTAGATCTTAAATCTCTCACGTTAATTTTATTTATTTATTTATATTTCATGGAAAATATTTGACACTCCCAAAAAACTTCGACAATTCTGAGTCCAGATCTTCTGTCATGGTTCCCTGTCATGGTTCCTGCAGTGCCCCCAAAACGATGTCGTTTTGGGGTAAAAAAATAAAAAACAAAAAACACAAAACCTTTAACAAATCAGTAAGCTCACCGCCAATCTCTCTCCAGCGCTGACCGCCACCGACCATCCCAAACACTTTCCACCCCCTCCCTCCCTCCACCCACCGGCGCCTCCTCGCTGTCGCAACCCACCTCCCCCATCTCACTGCCTTCCTCTTCGTCTTCTTCTTCTTCTTCTTTCTTCGTCTTCTCCTTTCTCTCTCTAAAAACTAGCAAACCCATCGGCACAAGCTTCTCCAGAGACCTCACCAACGTGACTATCACCACCCCCCCAACCGGTGCCCAACACTACCACCACCCCCTTCACTCTCTGTCTCTCTCTCTCTCTTACGATCTTGATCTCGCCACCAACCGCCAACCACTATTATCGGTCGTGCCTATCTTTCCAAACCCATCTCCTTCCCGTGCCACCACCGCCCAGCCTCCACCGTCGCGAGACTCCCTTCTCGATTCCTTCTCTTCGCCGCTACAAACCCTAGCCGCTACCGCTACAAGTGATGCTGAAGAAGAAGAAGAATAAGAAAAAGAGTGGTCTAATCTTAGCTTTTGATTTGCATTGAGGGATCTAATTGTTGGGACTGGTTTGGGTGAGTGTTTGGTTTGATTTTTCTACTTTCATTTTTTTGTTGTCGTGTGAAACAGTAAAAGAATAGTAGACATGGATATAGAGAGTTGTTTTAGAAGATTGCACCTTGACAAAAAGCTGCTTATAATTTGTTTAGGCATTGGCTTTGCTATCTACTGTGAAATAAGAAAAAGGATACATATTAAGCTTTATTGTTTTTCCACAAATGTTATCACTATTTTAATTGTGACTCTGCTTTAGATGAAGCAGAGTTAAGAACGAAGAACAAGAACATTAAGGAAAATCGCCAGAGAGTGGTCATTGCAGTGGGGCAGGCTGTGGGGGTCACTGGAGAGTGGTGCCGGTGTTACCTTCTCTTCTTTTGATTTTCTTCTTTCAGTTTCCTGTCTGGACTGATTTTTGTTTTTTTATCCTCAAAATGACATCATTTTGGAGGCACTGCAGAAACCATGGCAAAGGATCCGAACTCGAAAATTCTACCCACAATGATATATTAGAATAGGTGTCAATTTTTGATTTGCTACACTTCCAATGATTGAGGGCCCAATTCCCTTGTCACATCATTGCTAGTGAATATATGGGTTTATAGCATTACTCATACTTCATTAAAGGTTTAAAAAAAAAAAAAAAACATATGTATTAATTATAGTTGAGCGGAGCAATTTTGAAGGCGGATTATAAATTCAAATTGCAGTTCAAAACTAACCCGTGTTTAGTGGATGGATCGGTACAGATTGGGTGATATTTTGCACATCCTTACTTTATATGCAGTAGGGATTAGGAATAATTTAGGGGAAGTATGTCTACAAAATTATTACAAATTGATGAAAAAAATTATAATTTTTTTCCCGTTTATTTGGACAATATATATATATATATATATATTTATACTTTTCAGCATTTGGTATAATTAAAAATGAAAGTTAACAAAAACAAATTTTATGGTCAACGGAAACAAATTTATTTGATCAAAAAATGTTTTTTACTTTTAAAAGTTAAAAAACATTTTTCAAAGTAAATTCTTATTAATGTCACTATACTACCACCGCCAATCTCACTTCCATCATCATCATCATCATCATCACCGACGCCACCGCCTCACCACCACAACCTCCACCTCCACCTCCACCTTTGTACCACCACCAAACATAGAAAAAAAAAATTCATATAAAATATTTTCACCCAAACAAACGAAGCACGTACATTGAATTGAATTGAAATTTCTTCAATAATTTTTCAAATAAATAGGATAGGATGGGGCCCATTGAATTTTTTCTTACAACCTAACGCATAACGCATAAGTAAGGACTTTTATTTTCACATATTAATTTGTCTCCGTACATAAATATTTTTAATAGATAAATTACACTTGGCTTTTTTAAATTTAGAAAAGATAAAGTTAGTCTCACACTTTTGATAGTAATTTTTAGAAATGGCAACGGGGAGGGGCGGGGCGGGGCGGGGCGGGGCCGAGGATCACACTCCCTGTCCCCGATCCCCGAAGCTACAGAATTCCCCATCCCCATCCCCGCCCCCGATCCCCGATGGGGAACACATCATCCCCCCGCCCCCGCCCCTAATGGGGATTGGGTTTCCTTGACCCCGAAAAATCCCCACAGCTCTCTCTCTCTCTCAATCATAAATCATCAATAACAACATCATTTTCATCAACAACAACATCATCAACGGCAACATCATCAACAACAACATCAAAAAAAAAAAAATGGAGACAGATCGAGATAGATAGACACACACACACACACATACATATGTATACATACACAAATCTGCTCAGATCTGCCGTGGCGGAAACCGATGCCGAAGTATGAAGGTTCGGCAGTGGTGCAGAGGAGGAGGAGGCAACGGAGGATGAAGAGGCGGCAGGGGACTGCGTACTGCCGTGGAGGAGGAGACGACGCCATCACCGGCTGCAGAGAGAAGAGAGAGTGAGAGAGAGCTTTCGCCGACTGCGGAGTGAGAGAGTGTAGAGAGCAGAGAGAGAAAGTGAGAGAGACAGATCAGGGAAGAGAAACATAGGAGGGTTATATTATTATATATATATATATGAATAGATAGAGAGGCATTATGGTAATTTTGTTCCGGGGAGAAACGGGGCCGGGGACGGGGACGGGGACGGGTCCTGGCTTGTGAAAGCTATCCCCATCCTCGGCCCCGGCCCGAAACTGATCGGGGATTCAATTTCAAATACCATCCCCGGCCCGTAGGGAGTATTTTTCAGGGAAAAACCGCTCTTATTAGGGACGGGGGGTCGGGTCCCGGTTGGGTCGGGTTCAAATTGCCATCCCTAGTAATTTTAATTACATAAGAGTTAAGTTTTTTTCATCATAAATTCATTAGTTGTACTCCCTCCCTTCCGTCCCAAAATATTAGTCCCTTTTCAAAAATCAAGGAATAAAATAATATGAATTTACTATTTTGCCCTTCTTTTAAATTCATTAATAACATAAAAAATACAATTATGACAATTGATATTCTCAAAAAAATGTACTATCAAAGGGTAATTTTGAAAAATTAATAATTTTAAAATGTAATAATTGTACTATAAAAAAAAGTTGGATTCCCCAAAAGAGATTATTATTTTGGGACGGAGGGAGTATGAAAAATGACGTGTCATCTCTATCTATTAAAATGTGTATTTATCTTTATTTATTTCAGTATTTATCCAGCATCTGCATTAGTTTCGGTAGCTTTAGCCCTTGTAAAAGAAAGGTCAATGTAATTATGTAAAAAATGTGGGACTGGCTATATTTTTCTCAAAACTCAAAGGAGATTAGTGTAATTTACCTTTTTATTTAAATTTATATATCAACTTTAAAATAAAATTACAATATTAGGAAATCAAATTTTGAACAAAAATAGCTATATCTTTTATTGGTTAATTGATTTTTGAACCATATAATTATATTCAGAAGTTAGATATCCAAATTATGAATAGTATGCGAAGGTGTGTGAAAATAGAAGCTCTTTGAAAGTATATGTATATTTGTTGCCGTGTTGATTGGTCTTAAATGACAAAATTATCACTCTGTAGTTTCTTAGTCAACAGTTAGTAAATTCCAGTAACTAATTACATTTTTTTAAAAATAGTTTTTATGGTTGACAGTGGAAAAAAAATGGCGAGGGATAATGCATCATTTAATGGACTAATAATAAAAAAAAATAGTGTGCACATCCTAGTGATAACTTATGCCATTTGCGAAGGCTTCCAATTGGGTATTTAGGTGTTATGGATTTTACTAATGGAATTGACAATGACATATCCACGGTCAAACTTTGTTTATATATGGGCCTAGGGAGCCCTTAAGTCTTTCAAAAATATTTTATTAGCCCTCTATAATTCTATTTTATTTCCTATGTTTTTGAAAAAGAAAAAAAATATTCTTTTGACCCTCTATTTCTCGAATACTTCTACCATGTACATGAGATGACCATCAACTATTTCACACTTTGCATAATAACATTGATTTTATTAATTTGATTTTGTACAATACGTAAAATATCATTCGTGTTTTTCTATTTTAAAAATTCACAAAGGATAGATTTTGTTATTTATATATATATATATTACATCAACTAATAAAATGCCTTTAAAGAGTTGGTGATCTTTGGAGGTGGTGTTGGACTAAGCTGCATTGCTTATAGCTCTTACTTGTCAACTTTTCCCTTCCCCATCATAAATAAACTTGGATGAATTCTAATTATATAGCTCAAAAACTGTATGAAATAATTGAAATAAATATTAAGAAACAGCTAATATAGGTTTATTGACTTTCCTTCATGTCATTGATTTTCCTTCATGTCATTAGAAACCACCCCCCCCCCCCCCCCAACATAACTCTTGTGTAACAATTGTTTGATGCCTTGCTTCCTTATGTTTGGTGGCCTTCTGGTGCCTTATGCTGCCAGTGGGTGTCAGAGGTGTTAACGGTTCTATATTGGAGAGTTGGAGGAAGAGGTGGTCGGTTATGTGTGTGTGTGTGTGTGTGTGAGAGAGAGAGAGAAAGAGAGAGGGAGAGGGAGAGGGAGGGTTCAAATGGGTAGAATTGGAGATTGACTTTTGTAAATGAAAGAGAGAGATTGCAGGACAGGGAGATTGGATAAGTGGTGATGTTGCAGTCGACGACGGAGGGAGGTGGAAAGAGAGAGAGCTTAAGAGGGGTTGTTCTGTTTGGTGGCCCTTTGTTGCCTTATGCCGCCAATGGAAGAGGGTTAGAGGTGTTATAGGTTCTATACAAGAGGTGGAGGAAGAGGAAGTGAGGGTAGTGATGGTGGAGGAAAGGGTTGTAGGGAGTGGTATGAGGGGTGATGTGATGGCATTCATGGGAGGACATGGTGGCTGTCCTGGTGGTCTCATCAATGGTGGTTCAGCTATGGCTTCAAAGTGGCAATGGGTTTAATGGATGGTGGTTTGGTTATGCACTTGTTGCCCGTGTTGATGTGCTCTCATTTGGTTCGCTGAGTGAACCCCAATACGATGGAGAATAAAATGAAGAGCCAAAACAGAGGGCAGTGGTGACATAGGGTTGAAATTTGTATTTTTAAAATTTTAATTGTTGACATCAACAACAATCAGTTAGTTATCCTGACAGCTGACAGACTGAGGGGGTAATTTGTAAAGCAACTATAAAAATCTTAGGAAGGGCAATATAATTTCCAGAATGTCAACGTAATAAGTTCAATAATGATATTTACACAAACCACCCACCCACAAACACACTATTTACATTCATACTATCCATGCCCATGAGTACGTGTGTGTTGGCTTCATATTTTGTACAAGCCAATTACAATTCAACACGTGATCTGAGTAGCATTGGTTCTCACGATCAGGATCGAACACATGGCAGTTAGTATTGGTTCTCACGTGATCTGAGTAGCATTGGATCAATAAAGAGGTGCAAGGTAACGTGGCTTCAACGGTTACTCAGATTCAGATTCAAATTCAAATATAGGAGGGAAGCCGAACTGCAAGTGATGGCGTAGTGGAACTACTTATAAGGCAGCATGATCAGCGATCATGGAGGAGCAGTTCAACGGTTTGAAGTGCAGTTCGATGGTCATCCTTGAGAAGTATAAATAGCGGGGAAGACCCCATAAAAACCCCCAGACTTAGATCATACAAACCAGTTTTACTTCACATATTTTCTTTTCCAGTTTTACATTTCCAGTCTTTACATTTCATGTTCTTTAAATTCCTGCTCTTTACATTCCTGTACTTTAAATTCCTGCACTGCACTTTATTCATAGGAGTAGTTTCAAGTAAATCGTTGCTGTAAACCTCTACGAGGCTGAGTTTGAATCATTGTAAGTTTTCATTCTAATGAAATATTTCAATTGCTCTTCATTTAACTGTTATTTTGCTTAATTTCTCCTAAGTCAAGCCACCAGTAAAAGTCCTCTTCATTGAGGCTGAAAGAACTAAAACACAATCGTCTGATAATTGGTTGGCAATTAACATTTCTGTAAGGACTGATTGATCCTTGCTGGCACGCTCGCATTTACAAAAACACCCTTCGAAAGCCAAAAAGCCAACATATATTTTTGGCATGCCCGGTGGGACTAATTAAAATGGCTAGACGAAGAAGACAAGGAGAAAATGAACGCTTGGAAGAAGGCATAGAAGGAGAGGTAGAAATACCTAATTCAGAGGATAATGTGGTAACACATCCTGTGGAAACTCCCATGTTATCAGAACCTATGGTCGAATAGACCAGTACTTCGGGACAAGAACCATATGTTCATAATATTGGACGAAACCAAGGAATTGGACCATCCATTGTTCCATCTACTCAGCCAACAAATCCATGGGATGGCCTAGTAGATGCCATGGGACAACAATTAATGAACACAATGGAAAGGTGGGCAACATCCTTTTTGGATCGAATGAATAACCACCAACTAACAAACACAAGATACACAGAGGAAGTTTTAAATGTCCCTCAACAAAGATTGGCTAGAGATAAACAGCCTATGCAAGTTAATGGACATTCTAATGGTCAAGCTAGTAATCAGAATTATGAAAGACCATCACCTCAGTCTTGGTATGAACCCATTTCGAGGCCTATAGCAGGTCAAAATGCCTCAGTGCTCAACAATGAAGCCATGCAAGTTGGTGGATCTGGCCCAGTACAAGAAGCTGGCATAAGAATGGTCACAAATCCCATGTTCGAAGCCATACCTAGCACTAGGGGGTACAATAATTCCTTATTCGAATTTATACCCGGGGGGTTGGAAGGTTTTCTCACAAATGGAAGGGACACAACACCTGTTCCAGCACCTTTCGCAGGTCCTTTCGCAGGACAGGCTCAAAGGGGTTACCCACACCCTCAACAGCAACCTGCACCACAGGGGTAACCAGTCCCAAATGTACCACCTTATGGACCAAGAGGACCATAGGCACAAGTTTGTCCACCAAACCCTGCGTTTGTTCCTCCAGTAGTGGTTCAGTAGGCACAAAATATGGTCCCTAGGGACCAAATTGCTGATATTGTTAGGGAGATGTGTGGACCGATGGCTCGGGGGGTCCAGACTCCTGTATACAGAAAACCATATCCAGAATGGATAGATAGGGTACATGAATACCCAAGGGGGTTCAGAATACCAGATTTTACCATTTTCTATGGGAGTGGAAATCAATCAACAGTAGAGCATATTGCTAGGTTTGCTACTCAATGCGGTGAATTTACTAATCATGACTATATGAAACTAAGATTATTCCCAAATTCTCTAACTGGGGGAGCATTTGCATGGTACATCAACCTTACACCTGGCTCCATTCAAACTTGGCAACAAATGGAAGAGGCATTTCATGCCCAATTCTTCCAATCGGAGCCAGAGGTTTCCATGGCAGACTTGGCAAGATTGAGTCAAAGGCCTGAAGAAAAGGCTATTCAGTTTACTGCTAGATTTAAAAGGGCTCGAAATAAATGTAGAGTCATCCTGCCAGAGCCAGAATTCGTAAGATTGGCTCAAAATGGTTTAGAGTTCAGGTTTCGAAAGAAGTTTGACTCAACTGAATTCAGAGATTTGGTAGAACTGACTTATAAGGTGTCTAGGTATGAAGCATTACTAGAGGAGGAACAAGATCGAAATAATGCATCGTACAAGACATATTATAGGGATCCTAATTATGAGATCGATGCAGCAGAGATTGTGGGCAAAGAACTTGTGATCTGTGAGGCATTAATTCATAAGGATACAACAATTGACCAGCAGTTTAAAAAGAAAGACCTTCACAGAAAGTACTCTTTCGATTTAACAAAGGCAGATGACATTTTTGATCATTTGCTTGCGGCCAACTTCCTTAAGTTACCTAAAGGAGTAAAACTACCATCTCCAGATGAACTTAAAGGAAAAGTATATTGTAAATGGCATAACTCTTAGTCTCACTCGACTAAAAACTACATTGTTTTTCGAGACAGGATCCAAGAAAAAATTCGGAAAGGAAGTTTGAAATTCCCAGCCAAAGCAGAAAAGGCCACGGGGATCGACAGTAATCCATTTCCAGAAGTTGGAGAGGTGGCAGCCAATGTCATTATGTCAGACTTCCAGAACTTGTCCTTGACGGAACTGGAAGAAGTCAATGTGCAGATGCATGTTGCTAACCAGACAACCATCAAGAAGGACACTAGAAACCCACCAGCTATTGGACAAGGTTTCTCACACCAGAGGGAACACTCTGATGAAGAATCACTGGATGATGATTCCTTAGAGGCAGCAGTAATGCAAAGGATGTGTCCCAGGTGCAGACTGAGTTATAAGTGGTTGAAAGGGCTTCCAATTGATGGGAAGCAATATTACAGGGATGTGCAGAGACGCCCTAAACTAACTAATGCTTATAACAAAAGGTCGTATCTGGCTAGTGTTAGGCAGCAGCCATTTGTAGTTGAACCAGCAGTCGATAGAATGCATGCTAAAGGCAAGAGGCCCTTGTATGAGTCCAGGCCACCTAACTATTACAGAATGGAGAGCAGTCATTCTGAAAGAGGACTAGAGAGGAGTTCAGGTTATGGGATCAAAGCTAGAGATTGGCCCCCTAGACCAACCTCACGCAGGACAGAAAGTGGCCACCTTCATCGAAGGCTTGAATCAGGCTCGAAACATAAGGTCAGAGCCAAGCACTTACCTTCACAGCCAGCTTCGAAGATGGCGTCGAAGGTAGAAAAAAGCAGTTCAACATCTGAGTTAGTAAGTTCGTGGGTACCTGGAGTTCCAAACTGGTTTGTAATGCAAAACAAACCTAGGAAAGTGCCTCCCTAGAGAGATGTTAGAAACCAAGGAAGGATGGTTAAGCCTCCTTTGGTGGCTCTGAACAATTGGGCATTGCGTAAACACCCAAAGACAAAGGAATTAAACATGGTCCCAGTCATTTCGAGATCACAAAGGAGAAAGATTCAACGCAGGTACACTCAGTACCAGAAAGATATAAAAGAAAATGGAGAGAGCTCTTCATTGGTCCAGACAGAAGGAAAAAAGACTCCAAAGCTAGACCATACTCCAAAGCCAACGCTACAAAGCAAAGTGGGTTGCAGTAGAGAACAGTTGGCCAAGGTTCATTCTGAACTAAAAGCCAGAGAGAAGTCTAGCTTAGCAAGATTGGAGAAAGCTCTGATGGAGAGTGATAGCGAGACAGAAGAAGAAATTGGCATAAGCCAAAAGAAAGAAATGGTGGAGGAAGAAATGTTCGAAGCCTTCATGGCTGAGCAAACATTTCTGGTTGAAAAACCAGTCGAGAAAAACCATTCGAAGGAACCTGTTAGCAATGAAGTGCCAGAATGCAGCATGAAGGATGCTTCTGAGGTAACTGATCAAGATAGCCAAGAGGGGAAACAGGCACAGCCAGCCATCCAGTTTGGCTTATTTCCTCCAGTATCAGTTAATATGGTACATATACTACCTCATGAGTTTGAAGCTGGGGATGAGAACCAAGATGGTCAAGAAGTTGATCCAATTCCAGTCTCTAGTGAAGATTCACAAGTGAGTATGGTACAGGATGATTCCGGAATGATAACCCTAATGGAAACTGAATATGAGAGTGAAGAAGAGGTGAGCATTAACCTCTCATATCCTTTTGAATATCCCTCGAATTCTATGACACAACATGTCAAGCCTTTGTACATCAAGGCTTTCTTCGATGGGATACAATTGAACCGCGTCCTGATAGATAATGGGGCAGCAGTGAACTTACTACCGAAATCTTCTTTGAAGAAACTAGGGAAAAAGAATCCCAGGTTGATCCCAACTAGCACAACCATTGCTGGCTTTGCTGGAGACAAACAGATGGCTCAGGGAATTCTACCCATTAACTTGAGTGTGGGAACCAGGGACTGCATGACAGCATTCTTCGTAATCGACAGTAATGCTAAATACAATGCTGTACTTGGGAGAGATTGGATTCACACTAACAAATGTGTGCCTTCCTCTTTGCATCAGAAAATTATGATGGCCTTAGGCAATAGAGAGACAGAGGAAATTGATGCAGATCCTCAACCCTTCATAGCCTGTGCAGACTTTGCAGAGGCCAAACTATATATTGAGGGAGTGACACCACTCAGGATACTGAGGAAACCTGATGGCTCAGCCGAAGTGACGGCTGATGAGGAAGTGACACACCTGAAGCACTTAGTCCAGGAGAGTGCTGATGAAGAGGTTGTCATTAAAGATGACAATGATGCCTGGTTGTAGGCAAAGAGATGAAGCACAAGAAGCCAAGTCCTTGGCTCTGATTAAATTCTCAACATTGGATGTAAAAGCAATAGTCCAGAAAGTACAGGAGCAAGAGAGAGAAGCCATGATAATTGGCTGCAAGCAGAAGCAGCAACAGGTCAAAGTTTTGACCCTTGATAAATACTGTACATTGGACATTGAAACAAACGTCCAGGAGATACAGGAAGAGGAAGCCTTGTGGACAGACTTTGTCTATGAGGATGAGGGCAAAGATGTTGAATTAAAGAACCTGGGAGCAGAACAAAGCAGGGAGATTGGTTCGAAGATAGAAGAAATCAAAGAAGAAGTTTCAGTAAGTTCTCAGACACAAGACCCCTTAGAAGAAGTAAATTTAGGGGAAGGTTCTATACAGCAGCTCACCTACATAAGTGCTTGTCTGAATGTTCTGGACAGGGACCAGTTGTTGGTTGTTCTAAAAAGATATAAAGATTGCTTTGCATGGTCTTATAATGAACTACCAGGATTGGATAGGTCATTAATGGAATATAGGCTCCCTATGAAACTTAACTTCAAGCCATACAAGCAAAAACCAAGAAGAATGAGTCCAGAAGTAATCCAGAAAGTCAAGGAGGAGATTCTTAGACTACCCAAAGCAGGCTTTATTAGGACAGTCAGGTATGTAGAATGTCTATCTAATATTGTGCCTGTGGTTAAGAAGAACGGTAAAATGAGAGTATGCATTGATTTCAGAAACTTGAATTTAGCAACTCCAAAAGATGAGTACCCTATGCCTATAGTGGATCTGTTGGTAGACAGTTCAGCAGGGCATCAAGTTTTATCAATGATGGATGGGCACTTTGGTTATAACCAGATCTGCATTGCAGAGGAGGATGTCCACAAGACAGCATTCAGATGTCCTGGAAATATTGGCACTTTCGAATGGGTTAAAATGCCATTTGGCCTGAAGAATGCTAGAGCTACATATCAGAGGGCTATGAACACTATCTTTCATGACCTCATTGGAGGGTATTTAGAATGTTACATTGATGACATTGTAGTGAAATCCTAGTCCATGGAGGAGCATCTGTTTCATTTAGAAGTAGCTTTTGAAAGAATGAGGAGGTTCAAGTTAAAACTCAATCCCCTTAAGTGTGCTTTTGGTGTGTCATCTGGAAACTTCTTGGGTTATGTAGTGCACAAGAAAGGAATACAGATTGATTAGAATAAAGCTAAAGCCATCATTGAAGCCAGGCCTCCATCAAGTAAGAAAGAATTACAAAGGTTCCTTGGACAGGTTAACTTTCTTCGAAGGTTCATTTCTAACACTGCAAGGAAAACTAAAGTATTTTCTTCCTTATTAAGGCTGAAAGATGAAGAGGAATTTGAGTGGACAGCAGAGCATCAAATTGCTTTCGAAGGTATCAAAGCCTACTTGGCCAACCCTCCAGTGCTGATGCCACCAAAGGGTAATAAGCCCTTGAAGTTGTACATAGCTGCAGCAGAAGATTCATTGGGAGCTTTCTTGGCCCAAGATAATGAAGAAGGCAAGGAGCAAGCTGTTTATTACCTTAGTAGGTTTTTAAATTCTTGTGAATGTAAATATTCAGCTGTTGAAAAGCTATGTCTTGCTTTGTACTTTGCTGCAATGAAATTAGGATACTATCTTTTACCTACAACTGTCTTGGTAATTACAACCACAGATTTGGTTAAGTATATGTTATCTAGACTTATGTTGAGGGGAAGAATTGGCAAGTGGATACTAGCCTTATCAGAATTTCATCTAGAATATGTCCCTCAAAGGACAGTAAAAGGACAAGTTTTAGCCAATTTCCTGGCAGACCATCCATCTCAAACAGGGAGCCAAGAGATAATGGAACTTGGTATGGCTAGTGTTGAGCCATGGCAGATGTGATTCGATGGGTCGAAAGCCAATGGCTTAACTGGAATTGGTATTGTAATTAAGTCTCCACAAGGGGTAGAAACCACACATGGTTTTAGAGTGGATGAAGCTACCTGTTCTAATAACCAAGCTGAATATGAAGCCCTAATAGTGGGACTAGAAATTCTTATTGGATTACAAGTTCATGCAATTGACATATTTGGAGATTCTCAATTGGTGGTTAATCAAGTGAAAGGGATTTTCAAGTGTCAAAGCATAAGCATTTTGCCATACTATGTTGTTGCATTATATCTGTTTTCTCAATTTCAAATAGCAAATGTAACTCATGTTCCAAGATTCTTGAATAATAGAGCTAATGATGTGGCTCAGAAAGCTTCGAACTTCAAGAGAAGGGATAATGCCCAAAGGAACATAAGCCAAACAACATATCAGAAATTGATACCACCTTTAAATAAAAGGAATGTGGTCTTGGAAGTTAATCATAATGGCTTACAAGAACAAGATTGGAGGCATCCAATAATGCAGTACTTGGCTGGTCCATCTTCGAAGGCCAGCAGAAAAATTAAATTGCAGTCTATGCAACATATGATATACGGTAATGCTCTCTACAAAAGGGGGGGAAACGGCTTATTGCTAGAGTATTTAGGTCCAAAAGAAGCATTAATAGCTATGGCTGAAGTTCATGAAGGCATCTGTGGTGCTCATCAGCCTAGTGTGAAGATGAGATGGTTGCTTCGAAGGCATTCCTACTATTGGCCAACTATCCTTAAAGACTACATAGAGTATGCAAAGGTTTGCCAGGCATGCCAAAAGCATGGCACAATAAGGCATGTGCCCATAACTGACCTACATGCAGTAGTAAAGCCTTGGCCATTCAGAGGATGGGCCATGGATATGATGGGAAAAACACACCCACCTTCTTCGAAGCATCATTGTTTCATTCTGGTGGCCACTGATTACTTCACTAAGTGGGTCGAAGCTAAGCCATACAAGGCTGTAGACCAGACTGAAGTCATTGGATTTATTAAGGATCTAATCTATAGATTTGGCATCCCACAAACTATAACTGTGGATAATGGGACTGTGTTCGATGGGAAGATGGTGAAGTCCTTTGTGGCAGAATTTGGAATTAGTCTCATTAATTCCACCCCATATTATGCACAAACCAATGGTCAAGCTGAATCATCCAATAAGTCCTTGAAAAAAGGAATACAAAAGGTTGTGGAGGACAATCCTAGGGATTGGCATAACTTATTGTTGGATGTGTTGTGGGCTTACAGAATCTCCCCAAGGTCAAGCACAGGAGTCACTCCTTATGCCTTAGTGTATGGGCATGATGCAGTGTTACCTGTGGAGATCAATGTTAAGTCCTTGAGGGTGAGATGCCAAGGCCAGCTAAATCCTGAGCAATACCATCAGAGTATGTGCTTGGAATTAGAAGGCATAGATGAAGCTAGAATTCTGGCATTAAACAGCATTCTCTTGCAAAAGAAGAAAGCAGCCAAAAATTACAATAAGAATGTCAAATACATTGGCTTTGATGAAGGTGATTTAGTATGGAAGGCAATACTCCCAATAGGAATTAAAAGCCATAAGTTTGGTAAATGGTCACCTAACTGGGAAGGACCATATCAAATTCATAGAGTTCTGCCTTTTGGAGCATACCATTTGAGGAATTTGAATGGTTATGTGCATCCCAAAAAGATTAACGGCAGATATTTGAAACCTTATTTTCCAACTATTTGGGAAACACAAGGAATAAAATAAACACTAAGTACGAGAACACAAGATTACTCAGATGATAGACAAGAATTTGTTTTTTCATAAAGAGTCAAATACATTATACCACAAATTGGCCCAAAAATCATTACAATATTTTAACTGTTTTTGTACAATAGATTTCCTATTGGTAAATGATGAAAATAGTTGAATAGCTGCAGCCATTTCTCCCTTTCTATCGGCCAGTTCTTGGTTGGTGATGTGCAATTTGGTGTCAGTTCGGACCAAGGCCTGGTTTACTACAGTTAGCTCCTCCTCAAGTCGAGCTTTCTTTTCCAGCAGCTGAATTCGAAACTGAGAGGTAGAGGAGTGTTGTTCCTTAAGATCTGACACTTTAGTATGCACTTGGGAAAAAAAACTCTAGTCTCTAGCCAATTTCTCATCCGCAGCATTGGCAGCATGATAAATGTTGATGTAGAAGTCGATAGTAACTGTAGCCTGGGATAGATGACTTGAGACATTCATGCCGGACTGCTCAGCAATTTTGCAGCACTGAAGAAACCCATTTCTGATGATAGACCTTTGTAGAGCCTCGAAGGGAATCCTCGAAAAGGAGATTAACAGTTCCGGGCAGGTGTCTAAGTCTATCAAAGGTACAAAAGGCTGGCTGCTAGAAGAAGAAGAGCTCTCAACAATTTCCAACAAAGAGTCAGCCAAAACTAATGGCTCAGCTTCCTCATTAAATGTTGGAGAGGTAGAGGGTATGTCGAAGAGACTAGCTAGTCTTGCTTCGAAGACATCAACCTCATCCATAGACATGAGGGGTGCAGAGAGAGTTGTGGTGGAAGGCATAAGAGACTGCATAGGAATAGGAGAAATGGATGGAGCATCTTTGGCAGTCTCTATGGTCTTAGCCACCAATGAATCAAGTGAAGAGGGGCTGGAAGTAGGCAAAGGTAATGGACTATGAGTTGGAGAACTACCAGCACCCTCAATTGGGGAATTAGATACCTTCGAAGAAGAGGTAATGGTTGAAATTTCCTTAGAAGGAAATGGTTGAAATTTCCTTAGAAGGAGAAGGAAGAGCAGGGCCCGAATGAGAAGTAAATTGAGATAGGTCAAAGGTCAGATAAGGAAGATATGGAGTCAGACCAAAAGAAAGAGTTACAGGAATGCTAGGACTTAAAGGGGGTACATGGAATATAGGCCTGGGAAGTGGGAGCATTATCTGAATGGCTTTCACATTCTGCATCTGATCAACTTCAACTGAAATTGAAGGAGTCCTCATTGGAAGTATAGCCTCAGTAGTTGTTGCTGCAAAAAGGAAGAAACGTAATGTCAAGCTTCAATGTCAGAATTTGATAAGGAAAAACAGTAGAAGCATGAAAGAAATTACTTGTTCCAGAAGTATTGGCAATGATGGGAGAGCTACGAAGGGAGTAATGTACGGCAGTTTGTTGCCTTCGTGCAGTTTCCCTTTGTAGTGCATCAGCAGCAGCAGCCTCATCTCTTAGGAATTGCTGCTGTCGTCTCTTCTCAGCCCTCTCGAAGACAATTAATGCCTTGGAATGTTCTTGTTCTACTGCCTTGGCAGCTGCTTCATGGATGGGAGCTTCAACCAAGTCAGTAGCTGAAGCAGTCACTTTCTTTCTCTTTTCCATTGCTTCGGTAATTGTCTCGGAATCAGAGTCTTCGACGAAATCAGAAGGAGAAATAGTCATATTTCTTCTCTTTTTTCTCTGTATTGGTATTGTCTGCTCCTTCTCAATTTCCTTCTCAACTTCTTCAGTCTGAGATCCAGATTCCCTAGAAATGAGATCCTCTTCTACCTCTCTAGCAGTTGTCTCATCTTGAACCAAGTCAATCACTCTTTTCTTTCTTTTCAAGGGCGACACCTGCTCTTGATCTTCTTCTTCTTTTGCTTCCTCTGCTTGAACCTCAGATGTTTCCTTTTCTAGCTCAAGGAGTCTTCTTTTCTTCTGATGTTGACCACCTTCACAAGAGAAGAACTAAGAATAAAATTGCAGGCATTATAGCGAAGGTCAAAGAAAAGAAACAAAGGTGTATACCTTTTTTTGAGGTAGCCCGAGTGACTCTTGGGGGAGTTGAGGCAGCAGGAGCAGATTGGGTTGTAGCATGCACTACAACTGGAACAGTGGAAGAAGTAACAATTTCAGCTCCTTTGGGCTTGGGCACATCTAACACCTTTAGTAGGTTTTGAGGTGAAATGGCCAAATAGACTTCCATGTTGGTCACCCACCAGTTCTAGTATCTCTTCAGTACGGTACCTTGAGGAAGGAAAGGGATATACTCGAAATTGATGAAGTCGTCGATGAATTTGGAAGTTGCCTCTTCTAACCTGGACCTCTGAACTTTCAGATCCCTCCTGGTAAGACTGAGATTGGTGTTGCTACAGAGAGGTATTGGGACCCCTTGTGTGAAACAAAATTGTCTAGCAAATTGGGCAGGACAGTAGGGCTCAGCGATGCATTTGTAGGCTCTAGGGTTCAAGGTCCCGATAAATAACTCTCTGGAGATCAGAATGGAAGCCCACATATCCTTGTGAACAGGTGAGGCACAGAGCCTGTCACTTAGGAAATTCCTCAACCAAGACGGACCAATGGTGGGTTCAAAGGGACGGAAACGGTAAGTAGGAAGGGAAGCTGGAAGTTGGTGGAAGAAAGAAAAGTAAAAAGCAAAAGTAGTATAAGGATAAAGTGAAGCATTGGCCAGTCTTATGCCATGAGTAAGGGAGTGTAGCCCAGAAAATTTAAGGCATTTGGATTGTAACTCAGTGAAATAGGCAAAAAGCCAAAGCTGAAGGATCCAGAATGGCCCCCCTTGATTAGCATCTAAGGGTTTCTCACAGAAAAAGGAGCAGACCCTATATACGTGGCCTAGAACATGTGGGGCTAAGGCCACTTTTTTATGTAGAACAAGGGCTTTGGCAAGAGGAGCAAATTTAGGCATGATTCTCTAAGAGGAGGTGCAGAAGAGGAATTTGCAAAACCAATACAATAAGAAAGAAAAGAATTCCCTATTAGTCACGAGGCCCTCTCTTTTATTCTCAGCCTTGGCGAAATCACTATAGGATGAGTTAAGAGAGGGGAGGGAGAAAAGAACTGCAGAGTCAGGGTAATTTGGCCCAATGGGGGTACCAATGGGGGATAATCCTAGTAGATGGCAAATGTCAAGAACAGTAGGGGCCATCATCCCACATCTAAATTGAAAGAAATTAAAGATGGGATTCCAGAAACACAAAGCAGCAGGAATTAGAAAAGGGTCCTCTGAGATAGTTACCCTAGATAGTCGGAGAGCATCGAGAAGGTAGAGCTCTTGAAAGTCTAGAGTTCTAGCAGGAACAACCCAATCGTACCATTCTTGCCACTTCAGTCTCACCGTGGGCCAACATCGGTGGGGGCGATTCATCCTCCAGTCAAGACCACCTTCGTAAAGAAGACATTGGTTTTCTAAACAAGGGATATAGGGCTGGGAGCTCAGTAAGGATCTTCTTGAAAATGGGCCCAAGCACGTAGTCTTGCTGCATATGGCGACAAGGGACGAAGATACGCCCATCGATAGCGCTTTTTTCCCCAGCTTTGTACTTCTCACATTCTGCATCAATGAGCCCCTTCAGGGCTACAGATGAACTCACACGCTCTACGACGGGCACGTTCAATGAAGAAGAAGCCATTGGTAGTTCGCTTTTTCAGAAAGTAAAGCTGAGAAAGGGAGTAGAGAGAAATGGAAGATTGATAGAAAGAAGGGTTTGTGCGTTAAAAGAGCAAGTGATTTCAGAGCACGAAACAAAAGGGTTTTAAAAGCTTTTGTGTCTGAAAAATATATTGCGTAAGTCGTTAAGTACTAGAAGTACGAATACGACGAGTTTCCTTCAAATATTGATAGTATTTGGAGGGAAAAACACAGCCCAGATGCTGAGACTAGGTTCGAAGTAAGGTACTTGGCTTCGAAACCAGATTTTGGCGCCAAAAGTCAAATAACATCAGCTTCGAAACAAAGAAGCCAGCTTCGAAGCACATTCCATACTTAAGGATGCAAGAATGCTCAAGTATTTGTTTACTTCAGAAAGTGAAGTCCTTCGAAACAAAACTTAAGGCCTTTTAAGGATGTGAATTGTTGTTTGAAACATCAAAACCAAAGTTGATTGGTGTATATACGGAAAGATTTTATCTTTTGAACTAAAATAGCATGAACTGTTGTTCGAAGCAAAAGATGGTCAATTTTAAAACTAAATTGATCATATTAACCATGATCAGATATTGGTTATGGCTGAAACAAGCTTTAAGTATAAGATTGCTAGATTTGAAGCATTGTTTTTAGATGAAGATCAGCAAAAAATGTCAACCGTATTCCATAAATTGGAAAGGTTCATGTTGATTCTTAGTGTTTCATTTTTGAAACAATTGAGTCCATATTCGACGAATAAGATTGTTCAATTCGAAGCTCTGAATTGGCTTTTAAAGACAAAAGGAAACACGGTCAAACAATGCCAAATACAGAAGAATTTGGTTTATATTCAAGCCAAGGCAATTACATCGAATAACCCTATCTGGGTATAAACTCAAGCTCATAAAAATAAGGAATGGAATAAATAACAAGATCATGAAATTTAGTCCAACAATGATCAATGAATTTTTGTTCTTTCTTTATTATATCTTCTATTTCTTCTAACGTTAGCTGCATGAGTTGATGTGCTCTCGCTTCGTAATAGAGCTCTTCAGCCTTTATTTCGAAAGCTTCCTCTCTCAGTCTTTGTTCCAATTCGTCTATGACCAAATCATCCCAATACGTAGAATCTTTATTCTTGAAATCATCGAATTCTTCGATGAAGTTCTCTGCTTCGTACTGGGCATGAATTCGAAGAGACGAAAGTTAGTCTAAAGATTGTGTAGTGGTCATAGAATTTCGATGCCAGTAGAGGAGCAATGGAAGTTGGTCCAGGAACATATGAAGTTCTGCTTGGGCAAGGGGATTAAGGACATGGCCCCTAGTCAAAATATCACAAGCCCATCGAAGGTTCTTGAGAGGGACTTCGTCCTCAAGAACATTAAAGGGCAAGTGAGAGAAAGCTGCAAGCAGAAGTTGAGCTTGTTTCCGCTCAGCTGGAGTAGGGGATGGTGGAGGTTTGTAAGGTGGAAAGACTTTATCCATGGAAAGGGCAAGCGTCAGTCTCTCTGTCCAGCAAAGAGTTGGCGGAGGAGAAGGTGTGGATGCTTCTGTTTCAGAAGATGGAGAAGAAGGTGTGGATGCTTCAATTTCAGGAGATGGAGAAGAAGGTGTGGATGCTTCTATTATGGGAGATGGCACGGGAGCAGAAGGAACAAAGGCATTAATATAATCAAGCCAGTCAGAAGAACAAATCTTCGCCTTCTGAACTAGGAATGATGGATTATGCCCTTGTGCCTCTTCTAAGCGTCGGGCGGTGTGCACTATCCTTGTAGGCATGGAAGATGTGTACCATGCTACAAGCAGATTCTCCTCCAAACTACGTCGATGGTCAATGGGCACGTAGGGGTAGACCACTGAACTTCGAGCGTAGGAAGGAAACTCTAAAGGGTCAGTGAACTCAACAAAATGATGGTTGATTCGTTCCCTCAAATCACAGGTCTCAGGCGTTGACCAGCTTGTCCAGTCAGAAACCCCAGAGGATGAAGAAGTCACAACTTTATCCCGTGCAGAGGTTTGTGAAGAAGAGTTTCCCAAGTCCATATTTGCAATTTTCCGAATCAAAGATTTGGGAGCAGTTTGTTCGAAGCACAAGGGTGAGTCAGAGGAAGAACTTCTTGTATCTATATTCGCAAGTTTCTGAATTGAAAGATTAAAGGCAATGTGTTCGTAATCTAAGGGTCGATAATTTGTAAAGGCATCCATGGCCTGAATATGGAAAGGTGGATAAAGGTAGCTAATTAATGCATGAGAATTCTTTCGAGGAGGAACAGCATCACCATATGACTCTTTGTGTGCTCGATCAGTGGAGGAGAAAATTGATTCAGCCATAGAAGAAGTATCAGTCTGTGCGAGTGCTAAGGTATTGGGGTGTTCAAAAGATTGAAAGAGAATTAATGCAAATGATCGTCAATACGTGACGGTTGTGTTTCCAGAATATAGACCCCATGCACGTTCTAAAAAACGCAGGAAAAAGGGCTTTGATCCACTAATATCACCAAGTATTGGGTATATTAGTGCGGGGGGTAATGTTGGCTTCATATTTTGTACAAGCCAGTTACAATTCAACACGTGGCAGAATAAGGGTAATATAGGAAGACTATTCAAGTCTTCGATCCTGATCGTACACGTGGCAGTTAGTATTGGTTCTCACGTGATTTGAGTAGCATTGGATCAATAAAGAGGTGCAAGGTGACGTGGCTTCAACGGTTACTCAGATTCAAATTCAAATATAGGAGGGAAGCCGAACTGCAAGTGATGGCGTAGTGGAACTACTTATAAGGCAGCATGATCAGCGATCATGGAGGAGCAGTTCGACGGTTTGAAGTGGAGTTCGATGGTCATCCTTGAGAAGTATAAATAGCGGGGAAGACCCCAGAAAAACCCCCAGACTCAGATCATACAAACCAGTCTTACTTCACATATTTTCTTTTCCAGTTTTACATTTCCAGTCTTTACATTTCATGTTCTTTAAATTCCTACTCTTTACATTCATGTACTTTAAATTCCTGCACTGCACTGCACTGCACTTCATTCATAGGAGTAGTTTCAAGTAGATCGTTGCTGTAAACCTCTACGAGGCTGAGTTTGAATCATTGTAAGTTTTCATTCTAATGAAATACTTCAATTGCTCTTCATTTAACTGTTATTTTGCTTAATTTCTCCTAAGTCAAGCCACCAGTAAAAGTCCTCTTCATTGAGACTGAAAGAACTAAAACACAATCGCCTGATAATTGGTTGGCAATTAACATTTCTGTAAGGACTGATTGATCCTTGCTGGCACGCTCGCATTTACAAAAACACCCTTCGAAAGCCAAAAAGCCAACAGTGTGTGACTAGTGTGTAGGCATGCAAGCGTATATGTGTGTGTATTGGTGTAACTAGCATTATTGTAATAAGTTTACCAAAATCAAGAGGTGACCGTAAAATCTTTAACATTAGGTATCTTTTGATAGCTTATTGGATACAAAGAAGGGTAAATTGAAAACAAACCAATCCACTTTTTTGGTTTTAAGAAGCTACTATGCCCCTTCTATTCCGTTATATCTGTATTTAGAAATTTAAAACATTTGTGACCATAATTTTTGGTGTGATCAATTTGAGTGCTTAACGATCCTGACACTTTCCAATCACTGGTTGGGACCAGCACTATTCTATATCCATAGAAGGGGTGAAGGGCATATGACAGATCCTTTTTTGACTTTATCGCAATGGATTTGAAGCCACTAACGTTTTCTGCTTTATGGATAATGTGCTTCCCTCTAGAAGTTTCTAAATTTTTTTAATTTGATGTCCCATGAAACCAACATCACCATCCATTTGGAAGGAACTAGTTGATTGGGAGTACCGAAGCAAAATTGATGGCAAGATGCACGCCTGTGGTCACGACTCTCACGTTGCAATGCTGCTTGGAGCAGCAAAGTTACTCCAAGCAAGGAAGGACAAATTGAAGGTAACTTTAAAATAATAGTACTATTCACCAATAGTGAAAACAATAAATTTATTATTTCTTCCATATTTATTGGTTACTAAATTGTGTTGTACCGACTTGTACATTACAGGGAACAGTGAAGCTAGTTTTCCAGCCAGGAGAAGAGGGTTATGCCGGTGCTTATCATATGTTGCAAGATACTGTTTTCGATAATGTAGAAGCCATATTTGGTTTACATGTTTATCCATCATTCTCCACTGGCGCAATTGCTTCGAGGCCTGGTCCAGTGCTCGCTGGTGCCGGACTGTTTACGGCCACAATTCAAGGGAAGGGTGGGCATGCGGCAATGCCCCATACAACTAAAGACCCAATTCTTGTAGCATCATTGGCTATCATTGCTCTCCAACAGATAGTATCACGGGAGACGGATCCTCTTGAGGCCAGAGTAAATTCTTTCTTTCCTTCATTGTGAAATCCTTTTAAGAACGCACTCTTTTTTTTGGTAGGTAAGCTGTTAGTTTTATACAAAAACAATATAAATATTATAGTGATGCTCAATACACAACCTTGGGGGGGTCAACACAGCTTCAAAGAAGCGACACCCAAGCCAAAGGTTCGAACGAAACTAGTTGTTTTCATATAATACATGCATGAATGAACTCGTAAACCTAGAAACTGTCAATAATAGACCGTAGTATGCAAGGTCGGCCCTGGGCGTAGGCCCACCAGGCCATGGCTTAGGGTCTCTCAAAATAAACCCAAAAAAATGCCCCCTCCTATTATAGTTTAGTGTAATATATTAGGTATGTTTTAAGTCTAAAAAAAATTAAAGAAGGCCCAAACAAACTTAAAGTTGGTTACTTTTTCTATTTTATTGATCAAGCCCTTTGTTCACTCAAAAGTAGGTTCGAACGAGGGCAAACTTTGGCTTTTTGTTTGACTTGAAAAAGTGCAACGGTGAATCGTTGAAGGTGGGGTGTGTGAACCTTGAAGAATTTTTAAAACATGGCGAGATTTCCGATATTGATAGAGCTAAAAGTCTTGAAAGAGAGATTACCAAAAGAAGTCAATTAACCAATTGAAGTGCTCAATCATCTGCAGTTGATGGTAAATTGTTTCCCAAAAGAAGTCAATAAACCAATTAAAAAATTTTCATTGAATGAAAAAAAAAAATATGTGATGGGCCCCAAATAATCTAGTGATATTTATTAGTTGACTATCGACTTTGGGCCCCGGAAATGTCAGGGCTAGGCCTGGTAGTATGAAAGGTACTATATATTCATCCATTTCAAATCATGTAGGTGGTGACAGTTGGGTTCATAGAGGGAGGCCAAGCAGGAAATGTGATTCCAGAGATTGTTAATTTTGGGGGAACTTATAGAAGCTTGAGCCCTCAAGGTCTCTCCCACACCAAGGAAAGAATCAAAGAGGTAAAATATTTGTTCTTCATTTTTATATTCCTATAGTAGAAAGTCAATTTGACCCAACAATAAGGCTTGTCATCTATGAAGCATGAATACGGATATGGCGATATGACAAAATTTAAGAAAAAATAGAGTACAGGTATAGCCAGAATACATTGAAAAAATTATATTTTTTAATATTATTTTATACATTAGCTCAAAGATTTGCGAGAAACCATTATTTAGTAATTAGATATTCGTTTAAGAGTCAATAGTCAATTTATTTGTATTTTTTTAGTGGACATGTAAATTTGACAAAATTTGAAAAAGTAGCGTACTACTTTAATCTTACTATTTCTACTTTGCTAAGAAATAAGAAAATATTGAAAAAACTATTCTTGTATTTATTCTGATAATTATACCATAATACCAAAGTTGGCTCAACTATTAGGCCACTTAACCCATCACTTAAGGCCCCAAATTTTTTTAAAAACATTGTTATTGTTGAAGGTCCCAATTTTTTGAAAGGCCTGGTATGTTAAGATTTCATTTTGATGTTTAGCGTAAAGCCTCACAGATCCTTGGGCCACTACTGCATAATACTATGCAAAAAATTATTACAATTTCATAATAGTATACATGACCTAGAGTGCCCGAAAAGTATCTGATACTTTTCAAAACTAACAGCAAGTATCGGATACATTCAGAAGGTAACAGATATGTATCTGCGAGTAATTGAGTATCGATATTTGATACGGATACAACTTCCTGTTAGAAGTATCCATGTTTCATAGCTTATGGTTGATGTCCTAGTGGCATAGGTTCGAATCACAAAAACAATCTTTCCAGAAATATAGTTAAGGTTGCATATAACTTTGCCCTCCTCAGACCCTACTTTAGCAGGTGCCTCGTGTGGGTTGCCTCCTTTTCTTTTTTCCCCCCTACCTTGGCCATTCAAATCATAAAGCAGAATGGACATGTTTTGCTTGTAGATCATCGAGATTCAAGCAACCATGCATCGGTGTACTGCCACCGTGGATTTCATGGAGGAGACACCCCTACCCTATCCAGTACTTGTTAATGATGAAGTGTTGTATGAACACGCAAAGGGGGTTGGAGAGGTCCTGCTTGGGAAGCAGAATGTGCAGATACTTCCAGTGACTATGGGAGCGGAAGATTTCAGCTTCTATTCACAGAAGATGCCAGCTGTGATGTACGCTGTCGGGACAAAGAACGAGACTCTGAAATCAGATCACCCGTTGCACTCGCCTCACTTTTTTATCGATGAGGAGGCTCTTCAAATCGGATCAGCTTTTCATGCTGCTGTTGCAATGTCTTACTTAGATAGTCATAGTGAGGTTGACTAATCACTTATATTTGTTTCCTTCTGCATAAAGTAGACTGTTTCAGGAAAATGCTTTGGAAGAGCAACAAAAAAATAATAACAAAATAAATGTGGTTTATGATCTGCTACTAATTACTGGAGAAAATTAATGTTACAGTGTTTTTCTAATTGAATACTATCTGTTGAACTCACAGGTTAGTAGAAATTATTGAAGTTGAATGCTGCAGGTAAATGAAGTTGTAAATCAACCAGTAGCTAGAAAAGAATTTCTTTGGTATACCTTCTACAAAATATTATTTGTATTGTGCCTTTATTTTATTTTTTATTTTTAATAATACAAATTAAGTAGACAAATACATGATATGTAGATAAGTAGAGGATGACACATAGATATAGACAAATATATAGTTTTAATATGATCTTTCAAAATATTATTATTATTTTAATCTTAAAAGTTTTGAAATTGAATTTATGACTCGAGTATTCCTAATTTTAATAGTTTAAGATATTAATTATTAAAATTATTAGTTTGAAGAATTAAAGTAACACAATTGTGAGAATTTGAAAGTTTAAAGGAGTAAAGGGAGAAGTTTCAATCAAACAATTATAATAGCCCCGTTTGTTTTCAGATGTAAAATGAAAATTGTTTATAATGAGGGGAATGTTAGTGAGGGATCGATAGTGAGGTGATTAAGTAAAATTGTGTTTGTTTTGATAATAGTTATTAGTGTAGAGATTGTTAAATTATTTTTATATGAAATAATAGAATAAATAAAAAATACAAAAATATTAAACATTAATGTTCAAAAAAAATACCCAACATGTAAAAAATTTAAAAAAATTCCAGAAAAAAAATAAAACAAATAAAACAATGACTTTTACTTAATAAAAAATACAAAAAATATAAAAAATTAAACATTAATGTTCAAAAAAAATACTCAACATATAAAAAAATAAAAAATTTCTAATTCGGTGGACAATTTTTCTGATACCACCTCCACCCCGTCCATTCCAATCCTCCTTTCAAAGCCCAACCTAATTCTCTCTTCCATCTCAATCCCTTTTCCAAATTTACAAATAAACATATCTCACCTCTATCCTAATGGCATCCCTCCTTCTCTCTATACCTAAAACAAACCGGCCATGGGGTTGACCATTTAAAACAAAAAATTAAACAATTTGGACAGACAAAATGAAATTTTCTCCCCAACGCTTTTTTGAAAATGATTGAACGCTCCAGATTAAATTTTGAAATATTTTAACGGTCCAGATTAACAATGAACAATCTAAAAGATCCCATGTACACTCATCAAATCAGATGGATAGACAGAGAGACAAGTCAAAACCCAAGTCTTGGAGCAATTCTTGCATGCTCTTCAGAGGCTACTATGATCGTACCCACCAAAAAAAAAATTAAAAAATTCAACCCATTTGCTTCAACGCCTCACCATTAAACCTCAGCAATCCATCGCTCACTCTTCGATTGTGCAGGTACATATATATATATATATGCATGAATACTTGGAAATTAATGGTCTTTGTTTCTGGGTTTTGTTTAAATTTCTCTGCAATTGCTCATTTGTATTGGTTCTTCGTGTTTACTTGTTCAAGCATTTGGGTTGTGGGTTGTGGTTCTTTTAGCCCTTTGTTTGTTTTTGTCGCACACAAACATGTGACAAGATCTAAGTGAGACTGGAAAATAGACCAGCTTTAATACTGGGGTTCCTTGGCCATTGGTCGAGCCAGAAAATTTATGCAGGAGGGGCAAAAAAAATTGGAAGCGTGAGTGAGGTCTTAATAATACTAGAAGGTGTGTGTGCACATTTGATGCGTGTGCTTGAAATAGACAGTTACAGATTTATGGGTGTGATTGAATTACAAAAGGGCATTTTGGAAAAGTGAAAATCTGTGACATTTTGTGCTCATACATACCAAGTTCAACGGGTGTGCCCACCTGATGGGTGTGCTGTTAAATTTTGATTTGAATCTGAATGTGAATTTGATTAGTTGCATGAGGCAGGTCATTTACGGAAGTCAGTTACATGAGGGTATTTTGAGTAAACTAAAAAATCGTGACATCCACACCAAGAAAGCCGTTTGCTTTATGTATTAGTATAGATAATAAGAACAACTAGAGGTGGGCACACACTATGTGTGTGAAATTTGTAATTGGATTTGATAATTATGGCAATCATTTGAAGCAATTGGAGAACTGAAACAGTTAATAGCAATTACTACGTATAGTTGAATTTAGCAGTTGCAGTGGCAGTTAGAGAAGGGAATTTTCAGAAATAGAAAGCTGTAACATCAACACTAACTTCAGCGTTTGCTTTATATAATAGTATAGAACAGTATAGATACTATCAGCAACTTTGTGTGCTTCTTTTGTTGCGGTCAGATATGTCACTGCTGCTAATCTGCAGACTGCAGCAAAGTAATGTTAGGAGGATAATTGTGAAGTGTTCCAAAACCCACTAGTATTTTCTGTTATTGTGAAGCTTCATTTTTCTTAATTTTCAGTCCTCATACATTGTTGAGGTGAAATCTCCTGCTGCAATACTACCTGTTATTTTTCTTGATATGCAAAACTTTTGTTCTGTTACTGCACTCTCTTCCATTCAGTCGTTCTTTCATGCTCAACAGATGAATTATTAGAGCAAACCATGTGCTTTCAAACTATCTTCTATGCTATGAGAATTTCATTGGATGCTTGGATGCCAACGCCCAAACACATGATCCATTGATTTTTAGTCACCCGCCTCCCAATTTCAGTGGCATGATCAAATGCTGCATTGTTGCATGCCATCATTGTCAACAAGAAGACCAAATCTCATTTCATCACTCCCACCACCGCAGCAAGGTAAATTCTAATTTGGTCTCCTCAATTCATTTACACACAAAAGGTAAAAGTCTTCTAGGCATTTGTATTTAGGATTTGAAATGAATGGACTTGGCATCAATAATTTTAGTATATGTAATATTTTTATATATAGATGTTAAGAATGGATTTGAGAGCTTTATAATGATGGATTTCAAATAACTTGGTTATAGTTATTTGAAATCCTTCCATAAAGATTCTACTTATACAAAGATCTTAAAAAATACATGTCTCATACCTCTATTCCATCCTCCGTTTTAGAGTAATCAGCCTATCTTTTATAGCTAATCTTCTTATAATTTTGTAAAATTCAACCTCAAATCCATTCATTTGAAATCTACTCATCCAAAAGGAGCCTTAATGTGTTTGTCTAATTGTGTGAATGAAAAGCAGCGAATTCAGCTGAGGGTACGCCGAGGTCAAGTGCTCAACGCTCTCCTACAGTCAATCTCATTGATGAATACACCCTTGCCACCCAGTCCAATTCATTCAGTGAAATATGGTCCATAATTCATCCTAGTGACCCTTCTTATGAAAATCCAGACCCAGGGCACACGGAGGCCCATTGTGCAGAGCAGCTTTTGGCACAGATCCTTAACCCTAGCCGAGAGTGCGTCCAAGAGGCACTTAAGCATGCCAGGCCCAACACGCTTACTCACCTTGTATCTGCCTATTTTGACCACAGCGAGAACACATCCCATCTGTGCCTCATCCTCCGTGATAGTGTCCACAATGCCCACTCTCTCTACTGTGATCTTCATAAACTCCTTGATGTCCTCCCCCTAGACGCTGAGTCCAACTCTCTCTCCCAATCTCAGTGTGACACAGCCTTTGATGTCTTCCTTCAATTTGACTGCCTCGACAATCCCTTCCCCGACCCTGAGTCCCACAATTTCCAAGACATGCGCCGCTGCTTCTCCCAGCTCAACCAACAACTCCACCGCCGGCTCCACAAGTCCCGCTCTAGGGTCCGCCTCCTCCAAAGTGCTACCACTTGCTCTGCCATTTGTTTGATTGGTTCTGTTGTTGGTGTTGCCATATCTGCGGTGGCCATAGCTTCTCATGCTGTTGTTGCCATTGTTGCAGGCCCATTACTCCCTGTGTTCCTTCCTTCCAAGATCTCTAAGAAGGAGCTTGCCCATGTGGCACAGCTTGATGCTGCAGCCAGGGGTGCTTATGTTCTTCACAATGACCTCGACACGATTGATCGCCTGGTTGAACGTTTATATGCTGGCGTTGAGGATGATAAGCTTCTTATTCGTCTCGGATTGGCGAGAGGCAGGGACAGACATCCCATCCATGAGGTTGCAAAGCAACTTCAAAAGAACCATCGTAATTTTCTTAGCCAGCTTAAGGATCTTGAGGAACACATTTGCCTATGCGTTGCTGCAATCAACAGGGCTAGATCTCTCCTCCTCGATGAGATCCGTCTTTATCAATCTCATTATTCGTAACCCATTTGCTGGATGAACCAGTGAGTAATTTGTTGTCCACATGTGCATCCTATTTCTATTGTTTATAATGATTTGAACATTTTTGCTGCCCCTAAGGAAGGATTAAAGATAAATTTTTTAATTTATCCAGTTGTCATTTACTTTTTGTATGCCTTTAAATATTTAGTATTTGATGTCTCTACATATTTATTTGGTGAAATCCTTTATTTATACATATTTGTTGCGTGCATCTCCAATTACGCATGGCAGACACATACCATGCCCTTACCTAATTTGACACTACGACTATCATTTAATGCTTTGACTCGGTAGCAAAATATGTTCCTGCTACATTACAATGAGTGTTTTGTTTTTTTCCTCCACTTCTATTAAAGGATGAAAACATAGTTCATATCTTATTGGAAATTTAATTGACTGCTTATTTGAACTTGGCTACATTCATTAAAAAATTCTCATGCCATCCGTAGTGCTTCATTTTGAACTTATTCCAAAACATTTACCAAATACCTGTATGCCAAAAAAAAAAAAAAAAAAAAATCATATCTTTAATATTCTAAATAAATACACTCTGATGTTGAGATTGAGAAGAAAATGCATTTCAATTAAAAAAAATAAAAAAAATAAAAAATAAAATAAAAAATAAAAAATAAAAAATAAAAAATTAAAAGAAAAAAGAAACTGGTTTACATAAAATTTCTTCTTATCTTGTTGAACCATTTGGAAGTATAGCTAATATCTTGGGATGAACAATTGGGACTTCGTAATTTGTTAGGGAATCACCAACTTAAAAAACTTGATGACAATGGACTGATTACCATGATGGGAATCACAAATATGTCTTGTAACTTGTAAGCATTGCAGGTTGTTATGTAGTCCAGATCTTGGGAAGCTTTGATGTGACCCTTGGTTATTCTAGGTGAAATGGGATTGAAGCTCTGATGTAACCCTTGGTTTTTTTAGGTGAAAGAAGTTTTCTTCAGCTGGAATGTTGCATTGGAATTAATAATTATATCGGATTGCACCCAAAAAAAAGTTATTATAGTTGACACATTTAAAAGTTGTACACATAATGATGTTTCTAAAATACTTTATCAAAATAGGCATAATGGTGTTCCATCCATTTGAAGTACTTTGTCCATTAGTTGGTATTAATAGAGGTACATTTGATAACTACGGAATATATTTGACCATGGGATTGAGGAGCTTACAATGCCTTTCACAACATATGAATAAGCAGAGGCATAATGGGCTTAATGACATTATTAGAATTCTATGTAAGTATGCATTTTATATATCATTTTGAAGATCTTTGTTAACTAAATCTTAGAAAGAGAAATATAACATTGACACATCATATTCTATTTTGTATCTTTGACACGTGCATAATTAACCTGAATTGCACTAATCTAGAAGTTTCTATATGATGACCTACTAGAAAGCATGGACATTTCAAAATGGGTGTTGTGTCCATGTTTGACATGTATTGGACACTAACATGTCGAGAACACACATGTCCGTGTGTCAGTTTATAAATTTTTTTGGCCGAAACGTTGAAGACACTTTACAGACACACGTGTCTTGTGTTTGGATGAACCTAAGGACACCTTTATAGGTTTTATTTTATTTTTATAATTTTAGAAAGTTGATTTGGGATCAAAATAAAATTTATGAAACAAAAAGTGGAGAGAGTAGAGTAGACAAAAAAATAAAAATACACCCACATACACATTGATGTCACTTATATTTCTGTGCCCTAAATTTATATTCATATTCATAGCCAATAAAAATATGTTAAAAAAATCTCAGCTTGTCTGTATCTTAATTTTTTCAAAATCTGTGTCCCATGCCTGTATCTTAATTTTTTTCAAAATCTGTCTCTCTTACCGTATCTGTGTTTAGGCCCTGCACCCATGTCCATATTGTTCTTCTTAGATGACCTATTTATCCACGTGTGCACTGAGATCTTTTCCTTAAGCCATGATAGTTGCTTACATGTGGGATAAGAATTTGATGTGCTATTTTATTTATTATTTATCTGTGGATTAATTTTTTATTCATGTTTTTAGATCAATGCATCATGTTGCCAGTGGTTCTATATATTGTTACATTTGTCTTCTTTTTTAATCATCTTATGGCTTTTTTGATTTTTTTCTCAGTATTCTGAGAACAGTGACAGTTGAGAGAAGTTGGTTCTGTGAATATTGCTCTTTTATCTGTGCTATTTTTGTTAGAAATAACCTGAGGGTTTTTCATTTATTAATCATTTTATATAGTTATTATCATTTAGAAATTACCCCATGAACAAGGTTTTAAAAAGCAGCCGCAACCGTTACGTAACGCCGTTACGTAACGGTTGTGGTAGTTACCGCCACCCGTTACGGCCGCTTTTGCAGTGTGATTGAGATTCACAGGTGTATCGGCCGTAGCGGCAGCTATAGCGGTCGTAACGGTGCTGTAACGGCCTGTTACGCATCGTTACGTAACGATTCCAAATTGCTTCTTTCGAAAAAAATGCAAAAAAAAAAAAAAGAAGTTGAAAATGGGGGAAGAGAGATAGAGAGAGAAGAGGGAAGATGGAGGAACAAGAGATAGAGAGAGAATAGGGAAGATGAAGAACGTGTTATTGATTTGTTGAAATTGTAAGACCTATGCTATTCTATTCAGCTGCTATTACTCAATCATTTTGTTTGTGTGTGTCTATCTATATATTATTTGAAAATAATAATAATAATAATAATAATAATAATAATAAGTATGGTCATTATCTATTTGATTTGATTAATATATATATATATATATTTAGGTTTTTATTTATTCACTTACTTTTGTCATTGTTTATCTTATATATAATAGTTAGTGATTATTTTTTGTATAATATAAAGTCATTAATTATTAAAATAAAATGTAAAAAACTCAGTTTATAGTGATTTAAAAATATAAAATATATTAGATCAAACTTAAAAATTTATAAAAATTGATAAATATTTATTTTAAAATCCAATAAATATGATCATGGAAAAAAAATGTGCATATCGATAAGTTTTTTTCAAATTGTGCGAAAAATTAAAAAATTCACGGTTCCGGTTACCGCAACCGTTACACTACGGCCTTTACAATCCGCAACTGCAACCGCGTCACCGCCACCGTTACGGCGACCGCAACCGCTTTTCAGAACCTTGCCCATGAATTTAAAGTTGGAAGTTCGGACAAAAAGCTGAACATGGAATATTATATTTTGTCAACATTTACATCTTCAAGCTCTTCTATCAAGAGTTACTTTCCTCTGCTGAATAAAGTTGGAAATTTCTGGCAAAACAATCTGTTCGTCTGCTTATGTGCCGAAAAAGATGTGTGCAGAAACTGAAACCCATGTAACTTTCAGCTTGTGCCATCTCTTGCATGCTTATACCTCTTCTGACACCGTTAACTTTTTGAATTTCCTTTACTTGCCACTTGATTCTCATTATTGTTTATCTATTGGTCTGTGAATGATATGGGTTGCATTTATCTCTTTTGAGTTAAAAGGATCTTTTTCTCTCCTGAATATTAAGAACATATTTCATTTTTCAATAGATTTTTGTGGAGCAAGTTATGTTCTAGTTTATTTGCCATTCTCTATCTGAGCTCAGGAATTAATTTATCGAAAGTAAGGAGATGGTTAAATTGTAGCTTTTGTAAAGTAATTTTAGTTGTAAATCCAGCAATCAATTTACTTCATGCCATGGTTGTGTTATGTGTGTGCCTGTTATTGTTTTGCAGATCAGACATGGCAACATGGCAAACCAAACAAGGAAAATGAACAGAAAATGCATCAATTATGGCATTGGATCCTTATCAATTCATGCGAAGGTTGGTCATTGGGGCTTTCTAGAAAGCCTATTTTTTGAAATTTCTGAGAAATCAAAAAGAGTACAGATGCTTTGTTTATCACCTAGTCGAGATGAATACTATATGGTAGTGGCAGGAACTTGCTGGGACATAGCCCAGCAAAGTCGATCTCATCCAACTTCATTGTTTCTTCAACGTGACAAGGTGAGCTGAAAAGTGTAGAGAACTTTGAAGCTAACATTTGAAACTTGTTGAGCAAGCTCATGAGTCGCACCACAGTGGACTACGAAACTGCCATTTTTTCAGCTGCACAGAAGTAACTCAATGCCCCTCCGACAATTGATCACTAGGTGGTGGTACTGTATCCAAAACTACCACTGAAGAGTCTTCCAATGAAGAATTGCATCCCGGGAATTGGAAATTGCTGAATATTAACACGAGGAGAGCTTCCATGGAAAGAATCATAAGGAAATACTCTTTCTTTCTTTCTTCTTTTTTTTTTTTTTTTTTTTGTGGTGTAGAATGAAATTTGAAAATTTGCTGAATAAGAGGGTGTGAAATCCGTTTTTTTGAACAGCTTTTTTGCAGAAGAGGTATATGTTGAAAGGACAAGAAGACAAAATTTTGAAATTGGAAAAGTCATTATATGATTTCACTACAACAATTTGCACTTTTGGCGACTAAAATGAATTTAGTCACCAAAAGTCAGCCCTTTGGCGACTGAAATTTGTATTGGTCAGCAATGGTTCATATTTTAGCTACTAAATTTTTTTAGTAGCCGTATATTACTTATTGGCAATTAAAAATACAATTACTAGCTAAAAAGTAACCCAATAGGCGACTAAAAAATAGTTAGTTGCTAAAAAGCGCCTAATAGGCGACTAAAATACAATTAGTTGTTAAAAAGTTACTCAATAGGCGACAAAAAAACCACTTAGTCGATAAAAAATACCCAATAGGCAACTAAAAGACATATTAGTCGGCATTAGTTTTGATTTTTTGCTACAAAGATTTCTTTAGTCGTTGTGTACTACTTTTTGCCTACTAAAACAAATTTAGGCGGCAAACAACACGCATAATATTTAATATTAATCTTTGGTGACTCAAATTTAGTCGGTAAATATTTATTTTTGGTGACCAAAAATGTTTTAGTCGTGGAATAATAATTTTTGGCTACTAAAATAATTTAGTCGCCAAATAATTAACATTGTTTTACTTTAATTTTTAGCTACAAAAAAGTATGGTCGGCAAAGGTTATTTTCAGTGATCAAAATGATTTCAGCAATAAAACTAAATTTTTTTGGTGGGAACACAATTTTGCCGCCTGATTTTGGTTTATGTTTAATTTTTTTTTTTTTTTTATTTCTCTGTATGTATCGATACATACACCAAAGGAAAAACCAATCAATACATTGTTTGCTCTCACTTCGGTCGAACTGCCTATCACTCTCCGTCGGTACACTGTCTCATCACCACCGTCACTCACTGTCTCATGCCCATTGATTTCGATTTAGGTATTTCTCTCTCTCTCTCTCTCTCTCTCTTCCTCTATTTCCCCATTTCACTATAGCTCTTGGGATTTATTTTGTTTTGTTTTGTTTTTTAATGCTGTAGGAGTTTCATTTCTAGGAAACGAGTAAATTGGTTGTGATTTTTGTTCTAGATTTAGGGTTTTTTTTGTTTTGTTTTGTTTTGTTTTGTATTTTTTTTTTTTTTTTTTTTTGATGCAGAGGCTTGATCTCTCATGCTAAATAATGGATATATTCATGGAGATTTGAAGTATTTTACCCTCAACTTAGAAACATAGTTCATTCCACAAACAACATTCAATCGATTGGTCTGTTCTCGAAACAACATTCAACATGCAAATTGCTGTCAATCTGGTTCAAGAAACAGACGAGGTATGCCCTTCTTCAACCTCCATATACCATTAGTTGTGCAATCCAATTCTCAATTTCATTACCCTATGGTTGCTTGATTGAGAACTCTCTTGGCTCTCTGTGTCTGAGTTCGGTTTGTCCTCATATTGAATTGGATTCGTAGTTGTTGATTTGTACTTTTCATACATTTGTTCTTTCCCATGATTTTGTTCTTCCTGTTACATCTTTCGTCCTCCAACTGTTTGATGCAATACCCGAATCAAAAACTGCTCATCTTCTTCTTCTACTTCTTCTGTTGTATTCTGAAGTCACATATTGGTTTGGGTTTTAATATTTAATAAATTTATTTGTTATTCCTCTAGACCTAAGAAAGAATATCATGAAACAAGAGAGAATAAAATTAAGAATCCAAAAACTGCTGTATGGCTGCTAAAATGTGATTGTAAAGAAAAGTTATGATCATTTTCTTCCCCTCATGTCCGAAGAAAAAAAAAAGTAGATTAATATGAGAACAACTCATGCACATTGATTGTGTATTTATTTGCATGTATGGCTGCTAAAATGTGATTGTTAAGCAAAGTTCTGATCATTTTCATCCACTCCTGCCTGAAGAAAAAAAAAACAAGTAGATTAATATGAGAACAACTCATACACAGACAGAAATATTATTAGGGTATGTATTGGTTTTAATAGCTTTCAGAATTGCAAAATGTCAAACTATACAATCAATGGCTTTGCTACACCTTTCATTTCTTTTCAAGATTCCAAATTTGGCTAGTGTTTTTTGGCAGGGAAGAACCATATATTGAGATTAGATTTCAATTTTAACGTTTTAATTGAATGGATCATACCTACATTTTTTCCATTTGGGTGGATTTTCAATAATTGTCATGAAAAGATTATATTATAAATGCAAATATGGTGGTATCTTCTGATTATTTTCAAATGAGTTAAGTTATTTTGAACCAGAAGAGAGGTAGTAGTCATACTTACACATTGATCTGTAGATGTTCAAGGAAGTAAATTGCCAAATAGTTATTTTGAAGATGCATAGGTTCATACTGGTTATAGATTATAAAGAGAATCAGAGATATAGTATTTTGTATTCAATGAATTCAATTATAGTGATGTTAGCCTTTTTATACAAATCTAATAATCTCTGTTTAACCTAACCATAACCACCTAACCTGACTATAACTACTTAACCAAACTATAGTTAATCTCTAACAAACTAACAACTCAATTACAACTTGCTTTGCAATACACACATGCTTGATATTGGGACTGCTACTGATGCTGCAACTGCTGCAGCTCTGTTCTGAGCTGTGGCCTTGGCTGTGGTTGCTGTGGCCTTGGTTGTTGCTGTAGCTGCTGCAGCTCTGGTCTGAGCTGAGCTGTGGCCTTTGGCTGCTACCTGAGCCGTAGCTTTTGTGACTCTTCTTATGACTCTTGCAGCTCTGTTTTGAGCTGTGGCCTTGGCTGCAGTTGAGCTGGCTTATTAGATTATTGGCAAGTTGTAATGCTAACTGTAGCTTTGAAATTAATCTTTCTGAAGGATGATAAGAAGTGGCATTTTAAAGGTTATTTTGTATTTATTTGGCAAATCAAATGACAAGCATGAGTTATCCAAGATTGTTTGTGTGGCAAGTGATGTTGCCTCTTATTTTAGTTATTTGACACCTTGGGGTGCAAAAGCAAAGTGTGCTTCTTCTTCAATATCTTTGGTGTATATCTAGCATTAAGCTACACTTTTGATTTATCTACATGATTGACAATTTTTTTTATTGTTAAGGTTTTATTTTTTTGACTTAATTTTTGCGCTCCTATCCTGAAAAATATGTTTTGTAAAAGATTTGGTGTCCTGATAAATTGGCAGTTAAAGTTACTCTTAAGACATCAGGACATGTCCTGTTTGATAAGTATAAGTTGAGTAAGATTATGAATTCTATAAGACTAAGAGATAGGTTAAGTAGGATTAAGTAATATAATTACTAGTACAATGATATTAAATTAGAGATATAAAACTAATTTTTCATGTTGGTTATGTATATGAAATTCTGTAAAACACTTCACTATATAAAGGAGCTTTTGTTGTTTATAACAAGGACAAAATCATATTTCGTTACTTAATTCTATGAGATTGGATTAATAATTGCATGTACTATTTTTGAATTCACCCATTTCAAAAGATTTATGGTTCCATATATATGCGATTGTTTATCCAATGCTACTTTTTGGGAAAAGTAACATAAAAAAAAATGAATAACATTTTGGAGCTCTTTGCATATATCTATGTGAATCACCAATACATATATCATCAAAACCTTCTATCATTTCAATCAACAATGTTCAATATTATGAACAGTGGTTTATCATCATCATCATCATTATATTATCATCATCATTATCAACAACAAACCAATAAGAAGAGGCAATGACAAAGCATATTAAGTAGGATTAGTGAGACGCGTAGGGTGGTCCATCAGTAGCTTGGGCAGCCATGGCAAGCTCAAACTGCCTCATAGGAATTGAAGGAAAATATAGTATTTCAGGAGCTGTGAGGTTCTCCTAACTGCCTTTCATAGGATTGTTGGTGCTGTTTGTAGTAGTAGTAGTTCCATCCCATCTTATGTGTGTAATCTCCATCTCCATTTCCATCTATTCCTTATAGACTTGATCAAAAAATTCTTCATTTGTACAGTTCAAAGTTTGGGGTTTTCACTCAAGTGAGACATGTCTTGTTTATTAGAAAATGGGTTTTGTATATCATTTTCAATGTTGATAATGGGTTTTGTTTTCTATTGTTTTTGTTTTCAGACTTTGAATAGGTTTTGATTCGTAATATTAGAAGACTTAGCAGTAGAACACCTGGTGTTTGGATACTCTGAAGGACTTCATTGTGATATGGAAAAGGTAAGCACATGTTTTCTATGAAAAATTCACTTTCCCTAAATTGATTACAGTAAATTAAATGGTTGAACAGAGTACATAAATGATTGGGTTTCACATAGAGTAAATTAGCACAACAAGATTGTGTAAATTTTATGAAGCCTAACAAGATTACTAATGCAATTCAATTTCCTTCCAACCTGTTTTGTGACTAGGAACTACATACATTCATTTAAGTTCATTGAAAAAAAAATTAAAAATAATCCAACTTAGTCAAAAAAGGGCGTTCGAGAGGCAAAAATGTAAAACAGCACAATGTACTCTCCTATTGTGTACAGTATAACACGCTTCCGTGTGCTCTCATTTGTTGCAGCAGAAGAAGAAGACATGGCTAATAAGTAATCGGTATGAGCCTATTTAGTTAAGAACCGGCACAAAATTGAAAATAAAAAAAGATGATTATTGATGCAGTTTTGTGTAGATCAACACTCCATAGAAGCAAATAGAAGGCACAAGTATGCATTAGGTCCCATTTAGAGGATATCATAAACATACATCATTCATTCGTTCCATATCTCTAACCAACCCAAGAAACAAAGTCAAAATCAACCGAGGAAGAAAATGACGTAGAGCATAGGAAGAAGAAAAATGAGAAAATAACTTCCTATGACGATGACAAGTATCACGTGCTTTCAAGTAGTTCTGTTCTGCTGTAACAGATTCCAATGCCTCTCTCAGCTTAGTAATTTTAACATTAATAGGGTCCAATGTTCTATAACAAACCACCATGTAAAGATTACAAGCAGATCTTTATATATACATATCAACCTCATATTCATTGGATAACGAAGTTCAAGAAATTATGTTATTCTTGATGTCCAAAATTGGTTTAATTTTTGTTTGATTTCTATGAAATTAGTTTTATAGATTTTAGTTTTATTGGTTTGAATTGTTTTATGGGTTATTCGTGATGTCCAATGGTTGGGGTACCCAAATGGTTGGACCAGTTGACCGATGGTAAGTTTATAGACGAGATATGAGAGGTTGGTGTGAGAGCTAAAGAGGATGAGAAAGGGGTTGTGAGGAGAGAATAGCTCATGTCTTGTTTGAAGCAAGTCATTGATGAATTTGTGGAGTGATTGAAGTATAGTAGTAATAAGAAAGGATTGGTCAAAGATGTCACCATTGGCCATTGCTGTTTGGGTTTGGTCCAGAAAAAACCACAAGAAAAATCTGTGTAAAAAGCCTAGTTTTCTGGCTTGCTGACAAAGTGTTTGATTTTTGTTTTGTGTGAGATTTAACAAGCTTTTAAGAAATGGGTTGTTGGTTATTTGGAATTTAGTATCTAAGATGCATGTGTTTGGAGATCAAAATGATTATTTACATGTTATTTTCTCATTCTTTTTTGCCTCTCCTTTGTTTTCTGTAGATAAATGTAAAAAGAATTTTCATGTTCGCTTCAGTTTCCTTCTGATGCTAAGTCATTGATGCGTAAGATCCTTGATCCCAACCCTGAAATTGTGAGTATGAAGATCCCATCTATTCTATTTCAGGAACCGTAAAGTTGGAGTCCTTGATGAGTGCATCCAAGTATGCAACTAAATCTCTTATTATTTTGTTCTTAGAAAAAAAAGGCTTACTCATAATTTCAGCAAACATGCCCTAATTTTGAAATAAGTTTTTTTGTTTTTAAGCTTGCAAATGACTTGGGCATCACATTTGTTTCCTTTTCTTAGGTAATATGTTATCCATAATTTCACTGTGTTGAATATGTAGGGCATGTATATATATGTGTGTGTATTTCATAGCTATGTCACCGGAAACATCCCAGGTACCTACGTCATCCCACCGAAAATATTTTCTAAATTTAGTAATATCTAGAGAGAGGAAAGAAACCTACTTCAGTTCTCTACTGTTGCATTTTTTTAATTATCTTTTGGTATGTCTCTATTTTTATAGATTCACTCTTGAAAGTCTTTAGCTTCCTGCAACTTGTGGAAAGTGTTGGTGTTGCAAGGATTTCTATGCTACTCTTTGACACTTTTCTGTACTTACACCTGGTTCATAGCCTGCTAAGATTCAAATTGTTGATCATAGAGGTATGGAAAGAAATTTTCAAAATGTATTGTGCTTGGTCGATATTGTTGTTGGCTGCTTTGGCCTGGTCTTGGTCTTTGTGGGTAGCTAACTAAACATATATATATTTTTCCTTTTGTAATGCTTTGGTCTGGTGATACAATTATTTTCTTTCCTAATCCTTGCTTATAGTTATATTGGCTAAGAACTTTTAGTAACATACCTTGGTTGTATCCAGAATAATCATGATCCATCCAAGTTAGTGGTAGAGACTCCATGTGAGCTACGAAGGTATTTAATCTTGTCGTCATGTATCTCTGTATCATTCCTGAAACATGTTTTCTTGGGCTTTTTCTTTGTTTTCTCATCCTTGGTTTTTCCCTTTTTGTTGCAGTTAATTGGCTTTGAATTATATGCAAATCCAATGGTTAGATCATCTTTAATTCAGAAACAGAGTATTCTTTTGAGAGAGAGAGAGAGAGACTAACATGGTCTGCAAGGTGAGCAATCTTGGGAGCTGGGTTTTGTGGTTTCATTTCTTACTTGCACAAGGGTTGTCAAAGTAGAAAAAAGGAATAGAGCCAGTAGGTTATAACTCTCTGCATAGTTGGGCTAAATGGCAAGTTAAATAAATTCATGGTGGAGATTTAATGGTTGTTCCTAAGATTAGATCCTACTGATTTCATGCTAAATCCAAAATTTGCTAGCCACCCAAAAACAGTTACATGCTTTCTGGTATACAAGAGTTACAATAACATAAATAGACGGAAAATGGGTCTGCCTTCGTTTATCAATTTAAGTGTTCTAAAACGCCTTAACTTAGTCGAAAAAGGGCGTTCCGGGGGCAAAAATTCAAAATAGCCCCCAAACCACCGTATGGCTGTCACGGACAACTTCCCTATGACAATTAGGACCTGTGACAATAGACAGAATGTAATTAGGACTTGTAGGCTTGGAGTATGAGCCGAAAACGCCTTAAATCCAGGTGCGAAAATTCAAAATAGCCCCCTCACCACCATATGGCTATCACAGAGAGCTTCCCCATGACAATTATAACCTGTGGCAATGGACGGAATGTAATTAGGACCCGTAGGCTTGGAGTTTGAGCCGAAAAGCGACTTAAACTTACGATAATTTTCCCATAACAATTAAACTTAGTGTTTCCTTCCCATTCACTTTGTTGTGTGCCATGTCCTGGAATACCAATCTATCAGTTATTGTGCATTACAAAGACAAATAAAGTAGTTTTAACTTTGGTTGGGAGTTAGAGCCGAAAATGCCTTAAACTTAATCGAAAAAAGGCGTTAAGGGGGCGAAAATGCGAAACAGCCCCCGAATCACCGTACGGATGTCACGGCCACCTTCCCTATCACAAACAGGACCTGTGACAATAAACGGAATGTAATTAGCACATGTAGTTTGGGAGTTAGAGCCGAAAATGCATTAAACTTAACCGAAAAAGGGTGTTAAGGGGGGAAAATGCGAAATAGCCCCCGAACCATCATATGGATGTCACGTCCACCTTCCCCGTCACAAATAGGACCTGTGACATCAGATAGAATGTAATTAGCACGTGTAGGTTGGGAGTTAGAGCCAAAAACACCTTAAACTTAACCGAAAAAGGGCATTAAGAGGGCGAAAATGTGAAACAGCTGTAGACACCCCATTTTTGACCGTCCTCAAGACTTGGTTGTGCTTGCAGGTATATCCAGCAACAAGTTTGGTTGTTCGCCGAGCATTCGAACTTCGCAGGGAACGTCACAGGTTTGAGCTTTCCAAACCCTGTTTCATTTCTGCCCCATCTTTGGACCATGCTTTGGTCCCTCCCTATTTCTTGTTTTAGTGCACTGCCGGCCATGATCAAGGGCTGCCGGCCATGTTCTAAGCCCTGCCGACCATTGATGAGGCCTGCCGGCCATCAATGAGGCACTGCCGGCCACCACTAATGGCCGGCCGGCCACCATGTTTCAACAGATAGTATTTTAGATATTTTGAGCCAGCTGTGGCTCATTGAGCCATTCTCTATACACGTGTATGGATGGATGGAGGCAAGTTTAAGCTTGTCAAGCAAACTTTTGCTTGCATTGCCTATATAAGGGGAGGTGCCTCCCCCTTCTCAAGGTTCAGAAAATTTAGAGACAAAATCTCTCTCTCTCTCTCTCTCTCTCTCTTTCTTTAGAGTTCTCACTCTCTCTCTCTATATATTGTGCTCAATAGTGCCTTAAAGTGTTGTTTCTTCACACTTTTGCACACAAACACCTACTTAAACACCTTCACCTTGGAGCTGAGGTCCCTTGGAGCTTGTTTTGAGGTCTTAGCATTGGTTTTGGTCCAAAATCTTTGCTGAAGTTGCTGTCTTGCCATTGTGCTTCAAGGGTGAGTGTTTTCCCTCTTTAAGCTTTATTTTGATCAAGTGTTTGGCCACCTTTGCATGCTATTTTAGGCCTAGTTTTCAACTAAAAAAACCTTTGTTTCAAGTGTTCAAAATGTTTGTTTGAGGCCTTGTTTGAGTTAGGGGTGGTCTATCCCCTTTTGTGGCTTATTTTGCTTTGCTTTAACCATGTTTTAAAGCCTTTGAGATCCCCTTTTCTTGGCCTTTTAACCACTGAATTCCAAAGGAATTTCAGTGGTAGAAAGTGGGTTTTGGGATCCAAAATAGGAGAGGGTGGTCCCCTCTCCTTGTATTCTTATTTGCTTGTGTTGTTGGCCTAATACATGAGCATGTATTTCTCCTTTCTTTAGGCTGAGCTCAAGCATGTTTTTGTGACTTTTTGGACCTGCCATAACTCTGTTTTTGGTTGGTTTGGTCATTGGTTGCTTGCATCTTACACTGGTAGTGCAATCCTACTTGTTGGGTTAACATGCATCATGTTTTATGCCTCTCCTTTTAGCATGTGTTAGCTTTGCTCCAGCATATTTTTGCCACTAATTTAACATGCTTGAGGTCTGTTTTAAGTGGTCTTGGTCATATATGCTTAGCTTTATATAGCTATAGTGTAGTTAGGCTTCACTAGCTTTGTCTTTGAGGTCCATAACATGCTTTGAATATGATGATTGCATGCCTTAACCTCATTTCTCACATGATTTCAGTGTATATAGCATGGTCACACTCTCACATGTTCCACTCTTTCAATGCTTTTGAGAGATGTGCCTTATGCCTTGTTTGTGAGCCAATACGTATGCATGCTTGTCTAAGCTTTTGGGCTATCATTTCAGCATGTTTTGGCCTTTGATTTGGCATGGTTGAGCTTTGTCTAGAGCTGGTTTGGTTGTTTAGGCTGTGTATTGCATGCTTCTTGTGTATTGCTCTTTACTAGCCCTATGCTTTGGACCCTCTAGCATGCTTTATTTATGATGTTAGCATGATATGGCATTGTTTAACATGTGATTTCAGAGAATATACCTCTGTCATACTCTCATAAATATCACTCTTTCAATGCGTTTAAGAGTCGAGTTTTGTGCCTTGCTTGCGAGCCATAACTTGAGCATGCTTTTCTTGCTTCTAGTGCTTAAGTTTCATCACATTTCAGCCACTGTTTTGGCATGCATGAGGTCTGTTTGGGGCTGGTTCAGTCCATTGAGCATTGTATTACATGGTCCTAGTGTTGTATCCTTCGCTAGTTTTGACGCTTAAGTCTTTTAACATGTTGTGCATGCGTTGTTTGCATGTTAGAGTCTTGCGTTTCATGCCAAGATTAGCATGTTGTTTGCATAGCATGTTCTTTGTGTGCATTGCATTGTGTTCAACCGGACGTTATGTTGAACGTAAGGTGGATTGGTCCACTTCATACTTGAAGTGATGAAAGTGAGCCAATCCCCTTTGTCTCCGTTGCCTTTGATCATCCATGATGAGCTAATGGATTTAAAGTCTTGTTTGCATTGCATTTATTGAATTTGTGCAAGTTGGATCTTTGGCCATCATGCATTGAGATGCTTGATTGATGGTCTTGGATCCAATGGTGCCTCTCCCTTGATATTTTGAGATGATATGGAGTGGCATAGTACGTACATACCCTTGGGAGACCATCCTTTTTTCTCTAGTTTGTGTTCTGTTGCAGAATGGTGTCACAGCACACCAGTGGCCGGCACTGCTTCATCATTGGCCCGCAGGTGGCCGGCAGCAACTTCTCATGGCCGGCAGGCCACTGGTGCATTCCCCAACATGGATTTGGTAACATCCTGCAGCAAGTTCTTACGGACACCCTGCAGATGTAACAACGCCCGCGTGGGACCTCGCTACAGCTCGGACTCCCTTTTGTGTTGCGGTTCCAAATCTGAACCAAAGAGTCCACCTCTGGCAAATCGTTTTGAAGAAAAACAGATTTTTTGAAAAGTAGTGCCAAACATGGACTGCTTTGCCAGATTACAGAGTCGCCACCTAAATATTTTAAAATGGGGGAATTTAGGAAACCCTGACTGGGTGCCGAAGGCCACGTGTCCGTCATTACCAAAGTGATCTTCGCTCGGGAGCTTGGGTACGATCGGGGAAGGTCAGCTATGAGCACCCCCTCTCGCCCGGTCCGAAGACCGGCCTCTACTAACCATGATATCTGATTTTGAAAACGTTATGTGCCCTTATTCCGGTTAATTGGCCTAGAATTACTATGTTATGTGCACGGCAAACAAGTATAGACTAGATTGCCTAATTTGGAACAAAACATTGCATATCCGTTTGTTTGGAAAACGCTTTGGAATTTGCTACTCGCAAGTAGGCTAAAACACGGATTTCAATGAGTTTTTCCAACTCAAACAATCCAACCTCCACCCACAGGCATTCAAGCAGTTTATCTCACATAAGCATCTAGCCACATGGTAAGCATGCTGTTATGGCAACATTCACACGCATGCGAGATGCTAAAGCATAAAAACTTACATCGTACTCCGTGCCAAAACAATAAACTAGTTAGCAAAACATGCATGACCTAGTTCATGTTAAGTGGCTAATGCAACACATACAGCATGTGATTAGGATAGGCTCGACTAACCCTAAGATAGCATGTGAAATGCAATCATTCAATCTACGTATTCAACTTGGAATTGAAAATACAATGCAGTTTGTATGATGTACCGAGCCCGGTGCATGTAAACAAATGCATGGATGCACGCATGCATAGCATAAGGTATGCTAAAATAAACGTGCCCTAATCTACCATCAAAGCAGGTAAATAAAAGGGAGAAAGAAGTGGGGTTGGAAGACATACACACCACTCACACACACTTATTACAAGTTCGCCCTCACTCGGAGGGACCGAATAAATAATACAAATAATTAACTATGCAAGCTAATTAAATATTACAAATTCACTAAATTAATTAAACAAATCAATCAGACTAATTAAAACAGTAAATGCCTCGGGAAGAGGGTCGGATGCATCACGCGCCCGGGACTCGCTCGGAATCGCACTACCATGCATGATTTGCCTCTGTTTTCCCTGCTTTCCTCCTCTGAAGACTGCCAAAGTCTCAGAAACACTCCCCTGAGCACTGGAGATAACCACCGGCTGGAGTGGAACACCACCGGCTGAAGAATATGGCCACCGGCACTGAATTCATCCATCGGCTGCCAATTGACTGCCGGTCGGCACTAAATACTGCCGGCCGGCAATTAATTCCTGCAGAACCTGCAACTCACAGCAGCAGAGGGCAAAACTATGCATAGCAAGGCAATTCAAAGCATGTATGCACCAAACACATTCCTTATCATGTTTGCAACTCAAAGGAAGATGTGCCTCGGTTCTCGGACCACCAATCACGCATTTCCATGCATGATGGCCCAAAGAACCAAGAATGCAACTTTGATTTCAAATGCATGCAATGCAAACAAGCACATAAGGGTGCTAAACCTCCATCATGACTTCACTTCAAGAGGCCTAGCATGCATGCTAATGCAATGCAACCCTAAGCATGTTATCTAGCATGCAACATAGACTATGCAATACACTTATGCAAAGCATACAAGCAAACATGCAAGGTAAGCATGCAAACCAAATAGAGGATGGACTTAAACATGAATTAGGCAGCCCTAGGTAGGCCTAAAACAGTGGCCAAAGTGCCTAGAAATAGAGACTAAACACACACACACACATGCAAGTGTTATGGTCCAAACCTAAGGCATAAGCATGGCAACTCTTAAGCACACTTGAAGAGACCAAACATGGACAATTAGCACGCAAGTTAAGCTCTGAAATCATGCTATAAAATGATGCCAAATCATGTTAAACAAGATGAGCAAATGTATGCAAAAGGGGGCCAAGTACTTGGGGCAAGCCATGTAGGCTTGAACCAAGGCCAAGTCCACCAAGCCTCACAAGGCTAAGGGGGCTCAAAACAGGTCAAGGGCAGACCTAAGCAAGGCCAAGGGTGTACCTAGATGGCATCTAAGAGGCTTGAAACCAAAGGCATGCAACATGACCAAAACATGGAGCATTCAACACATGCTTTTGAAGCATTAAAGAGGCTACTAAGGCAAACATACAAGCACACCAAAGGGTCTGAAATAGCATGTTAAATGGTTCCAAACCATTGAAAGTAAAGCAAGCAAGGCATGCTACACACTCATGCTCTTAAGGCCAACAAGCCAAATGCAAAGGAGCTATGAGATACAAGTCAAGATCAACCCAAATGACTATGGACAGAGCTAAAACATGTTAAAATAAGCATACAAGCTTCATGGATCTAAGCCTAAAACATGCTAGAAATAGAGGCACACAACCTAGGCATGTTAAGGGACTATTAAGGCATTACAAAGCAACTATGCAAGGCATGCAAAGAGTGCTAAAACCAAGACTTAGCAATGTCATATTAGGGCATAATAAACATAAAATGCAGCTAAGACATGCTCAACAAACAACCAAGCATAATGCTCTCTCAAGAGGCCAAATCTTGCCCTTTTCAAGGACATCAAGGAGAGGGGGTGGCCCTCTCCTTCTTGAGACTCTATGGCATCATCTCCACCACTAAAATCCCTCAAGATTTCAGTGGTGAAGAGATCCTAACACCAAAGTCTCGGATCTCTCACAAAATGGCACAAAAAGTGGCCTTTTCAAGGCCTAAGGGTGGTCAAACCTACCCAAACCACCAAGCACTCTTAATAAACAACGAAGAGGGTTAAAAAACAGAACTTTTATGTATTAAACACCAAGCACAAAAACAGTTCAAAGATAGGTAAAAATGGAGTGCAAGAATGGGGTAAAAAGTGCTAGTTTCTCACCCTTGTAGCCTATCTTCAACAATGATGACCTTGATGCCTCCTTAAGCTTCAAACCAGCCAAGAACACCAAGAACAAGCCCTTAGCACCTCAGTTCCAAGGGGAAGGTGAAACACTAGGTGTTGATGTGCAAAAGTAAGTCACAAACACCTAGTGTACAAAACAAGAGAGAAAGAGAGAGATAGGATAGATACACAAAACCTAACCTAAAACCAGAGCTTCTCCCTCTCCTAAAATGTCTAACTCTCCAAATTTTCTAACCCTTGAGCCAAGAGAGAAGGCCTTCTCTTATAGGCAACCAAAGCTTACAAGCTAAGTCAACCAAAGGCTCATCCCCTCCATACACGTGTATGGAGGGGAAGAAAGAGCTAAACAGCTGTCTAAAAATATCTCATAAAGCAGCTGTAAAGTGGTCGGCAGGGCAAAATGGTCATTTTGCCAAAACAAGTGCCGACCGACACAAAAGAGTGCCGACCGGCACAATACAGTGCCGATGGCAACAACAACCAGCCGGTGGCCTCTAGCCACAGCCGGTGGTGTGGTGGGGATGCCTCACAAGGCATTCCCTGCCCCTCCAAGGCAAAGCACAAGTGTTTGGTGCAAAACCAGACACAAAACGGTCGAGTCGAGAGATCCTGAGGCAAGGCGCGCGAGCCGAGACCTCCGGGAACTCAAGACGAACACAAACATGGATAATCACCGAGTGTTCAGACGGGGACGTCCAAGTCTTAAGGACGGTCAAAAATGGGGTGTCTACAGTTGCCCCTCTTTGACAGAACTCGAAAGTCATAACAATGACGGGAGTGAATGTCAAAGCCCAGAGATGACCCATTTTTGACAAGGCCGAAGACTTAGACAAACATGCAAGACAAACAAGGTATGCGCCCGAAGGCAGGGGCAAAATGCAAGACAAATGCAAGAAGCCGAGCATAACTTATGATCATGCAAAGAAAGCTGTAATGAAGCACACATGCGACAGTTTTAAGCTAGATACGCCAAACTACACTATAATGTAGAAAGGATGTAAGAGAATTATGCAATTCTCAATACGTCTCACTCGGGAGATACAATACCTGCGCGGCTCGTCCCGGTTGCACTGGCCCTCGAATGAGCCGTACATACAATATCGTGCCTGCAAAGAAAGCAAACTTAGCGGGTACAATATTGTTAGCAATATGCATGTCATGCAAAATGAATGCAAAATGATATGCAATGTATACAAAACAATGTATTAACAATGCAAATGATATGCAATTGAAACTATATGCAAACTAAATGCAAGGCAATTGAATCATGATTCATTCATGAGCGATTCGAAACCACACAAATGTCAAATAGATTGATGGAGGTAACAAGTCTGTCTACCATAGAAAAAGTGTCGAAGCCCTCAAGGCGCGAGCACACGCAGAACTATGAGTAATGTAGACAGACCCAAGAACAAGTATTGGGTGGAATGACATAAGTGGGGTGACGACCGCCTGGGGAAAGAATAATGATCCTGATGCCGGATGCAACAATTACACTACAATGTAATATGATGGATAAATGATACAATGGATATGGCACGCGGGCCAAACCAAATCTTGCCTAGGAAAGGCATGTACACATACAAGCCATGTCTAACATAGAAAAGGTGTCGAAGCCCTCAAGGCGCGAGCGCACGCAGAACTATGAGTGTATAGATGTGAAAAGTATGGGCACATACCAGACCAAGCTCAACAAGGAAAGGCGCAAGCCATGGATGGAAGATGATGCAATGGATGCATGCAACTAAAATGCAACCTAAATGGATGCTCACAAAAATAAATGCATGACAAATGCAGTATTTTTTTTTGCGTTTTTGAATGCATAACAAATGCAGTATTATACAAATGATGCATGACATATGCATGTGTGTTTTTTTTGGATTTTTTGAAATGCATGACAAATGCAGTATTATACAAATGATGCATGACATATGCATGTGTTTTTTTTGGATTTTTTGAAATGCATGACAAATGCAGGGTTATTTACAATGGAATGCATGACATATGCAGGTGAAGGTTATTTACAATGCAATGCATGACATATGCAGGTGAAGGTTATTTACAATGCAATGCATGACATATGCATGTAAAGGTTTCGCACCCTCCAAGGATTTAAGGCCTCCTAGACCGTGCGTGTTTAAGGTCTCGCCAGACCCGTGCGTGTTTTTGGTCCCGCCGAACCGTGGCCTCGGTGTATGCATGACAATGCAAGTGAGGTGCGCAAGATAGCGCGCTCCATGAATGCATGCCAAATGCGATGAACGGTGCACTTCAATGCACCGAGGGTCTTGCACCCTCCGAGGATTTAAGGTCTCCTAGACCGGGCGTGTTTAAGGTCTCGCCAGACCCGTGCGTGTTTTTGGTCCCGCCGGACCGTGGCCTCGGTGTATGCATGACAATGCAAGTGAGGTGCGCAAGATAGCGCGCTCCATGAATGCATGCCAAATGCGATGAACGGTGCACTTCAATGCACCGAGGGTCTTGCAACCCTCCGAGGATTTAAGGTCTCCTAGACCGGGCGTGTTTAAGGTCTCGCCAGACCCGTGCGTGTTTTTGGTCCCGCCGGACCGTGGCCTCGGTGTATGCATGACAATGCAAGTGAGGTGCGCAAGATAGCGCGCTCCATGAATGCATGCCAAATGCGATGAACGGTGCACTTCAATGCACCAAGGGTCTTGCACCCTCCGAGGATTTAAGGTCTCCTAGACCGGGATGCAAAAATGTATTGCAAATGAGGCACACGTACCTCATGGAATGTAAAATGAAATGCAAATGAGGCACGCATATGTGACGCGCATGCCGCACGAAATACAAAACAATGCAAGTGTGACACGCATGCCACATGAAAATGTAAAACAATGCAAGTGTGACACGCATGCCACACAAAAGTGTAAAACAATGCAAGTGTGACACGCATGCCACACAAAAGTGTAAAACAATGCAAAGTGACGAGCGAGACAACGCAAGTCACAAGAGATGTGCATGACGACGCGATGCCGACGCGCCCGTCAGTGCGATAAATGCGTGTAACGTACACGGGGCAACTTTTGAACCTTATAAAAGACAAAAGGATACAAAAGGATACAATCACTGCATGAATTTGAGTGTCACGCACAGAAGACACGGTCCGAGGTCAAAACGGAGGCCGGTTGAGCATCGGAGATGCATTTTCTTGCACTTTCTTGAGCTATGAAGACCCAAAACTACTCATATGGCTCAAAAAAGGCCTTGGGAACACCACCGGCCGGAAGGGGAAGCCACCGGCTTGTCACCCGGCTGCATAAAAGGTTCACCGGCACAATATTGTGCCGACCGGCCAAAAGTGCCTGATCGGGGGCAGATTTGACATTTTGCCTCGGGTCTTTTAAAATAGGGTTCCAAACCCTATTCTATTCATTTCCCTCTAGCCGAAAATCATACTCTCTCTCTCTAGAGCCTTTTCTTTTCCTCGATTCCTCGTTTTCTTCGCGTTTTACGCCCGTTTCGTCGTCGAATTCGCGATTTCCTTCGCGTTTCGGACATTTTCGACCGATTGAAATCTCATTTCGGTGCCTCTTTTGCTATTTCCGCTTTTTGGGACTTGTTCCCCTCGAGTTTCTCTCGAGTTTTACGCCTTTTCCCATTTCAGCTTTTCCGGCCATTTTCCACCCGCTCGGGGTTGACTTTTCGGTTGACCCTTCGCATTCTAGCCCAGTTTTCCTTTTTCGGCCATTTTCTCACCACCATTGCCATGGCTGACGATGTTCCACAAGTCGGGACTCCCCTGGATCACGAGATGGATCCCGGGGTCGAGCTCCTCCCGCTGAGCGAGCGCCCGTTTGATCCGGCGACCTATCGCCCTGCGATTCACGTACTACCACCAGATGGTCTTCGCCACTTCCGCAGCTTCGACAGGGCACTGGACCCGGAGCTTCTGCTACGCGAGCCGACCTCTCACCTATCACTCGGCGCTTCCGAGGTAACCCTTCTGCTCTGCTTTACTTTCTGCAATGTAGAACTGTAAACTGTCAACTGCCATAGCTGATTACAACCCTTTAATTACTTAGCTCTGATATATTGTATGCTGTAGTTGATCGTAGACAAACTCACAACTGATATCTGTTTTAGGACCGACACATGCACACACGCTGTACTAGCCCCAATCACCCAAACACACGGCACACCGTATTTCACTGCAAACTCACCGACACCCGGTATCTGCTCGAATCTGAAAACATGTTGTACGCTGTATTTACACTGAACCACACAAAACACGCTGACGCATCATACGTTGTAGTTCACCTACTAGCACACTGTAACCCGATATCTGCTTGAATCTGAAAAATGTGCACACATGCACCATATCTGTATGCTAAGCCTCACAGGCACACTGACATATCACAGGCCGTAGTTCACCTACCAGCACACTGTAGCCCGATATCTGCTTGAATCTAAAAAATGTGCACACATACACTATATCTGTGTGCTTCTTGAAACTGCATTTTGAATATTGCTTCGCAATTGCTGTCTTTGATTATAGAGAGACTCCCATACCGTCCACGGGTATGGGAACATTGTTGCTCGAGATTGGTATGCGGAGCTTCCCGAGGCGGTCCGCCGCATCGTAGACCAGGCCGGCTTCGGCGCTTTCTGCAGGGGGCTGACTCGACTCACGGCTTGTAGGCCTCTCCTTGCTGCCCTAGCAGAGAGGTGGTGGGACACCACCGATTCATTTCATTTGTCGGCGACTGGGGACATGACGATGACCCCTTATGATTTCTCGGTGCTCACAGGCATCGGGGTAGGGGGTGATTCGATCCCCTTCGACATTGACATGGATGAGTGGACCGCCGCTCAGATCTATTTGCTTGGCGAGGCGCCACCCCTTGCTCGTCCGGGATTTGTTCGTTACTCCTGGTTCGAGGTACAGTTCAGGGTGTAGCCTGTGTTGGAGGCGGCGGCTCCGATGACCGAGGTGGCCGTAGAGCAGTACGCGCGTGGCTTTTTGATGTTTTTGCTAGGGACCACCCTCTTCGCCGATCGGGCGAACACCGTGCCTCTTTGCTTTCTCAGCGCACTGGTGGACGTCCGAGACATTGTGCGTTATGACTGGGGTGGCGCGGCTCTAGCCACTCTTTACGGGTACATGAGCTCGGTCTCCTGTGGCAGCGGGCAGTTGCTCGGAGGCTACTGGCGAGCTTGGGAGGTACGTCTTCTCCTCTGCTTTACATTTCTGTTCTGTACTTTCTGTACTCTGCACACTGCACACACTGTAGTCTGCTTTACACTCACTGTATACTGTACACACGGCACACACATACTCTGCTTTACACTGACTGCACACTGCTCACACTGTACACTCACTGTATACTATACACACGGCACACACATACTCTGCTTTACACTGACTGCACACTACTCACACTGTACACTCTGCACAATACACTGACTGTATACTACTCTGCTATTTCTGCTTTTCTGTATATTCTGCTTTATCTGATAAATGTATTGGTATTCACCTTGCAGTTGTGGGTTTATGCCTACTTCCCTAGACTCGAGCCGGTGCCGGAGGCGGAGACTCCTCTAGTCGTTTCCTTCTCGCGTCGCTACGATGGGAGGTGCACACGGCGGCCACGGGAGACGTTCAGCTTCTTCCGCCGCTATATTGACACCATCACCCCTGCCGAGGTATGTTTTCACTTGCAGTTCATTTAAGCTTCGCTTTGCATTTGTATATCTCAATACCAGTAGATAACCAACTGTATTTCAATTTCAGATCACCTGGCAGCCGTGGGCTGCTCTGCTAGTGATGATGAGGGATCGGTTTGCCGGTGCCGTTGAGACCTCGCGTTACTGGATTTTGCTGGAGGGCCCGGTCTGTCGGGCTTGGTACCTGGGCGAGCGCTTCTTGCGTCAGACCCTAGGCTTACCTGAGCAGATAGTCCCGGTGCACCCTCCTGAGCACATGCGGGATACCGAGCGTTTCACCCGCCGAGCAGATGACGGACTACACCGTCGGCTGGGAGGCAGACGGCTACAGAGGCGAGGGCGATTATTCAGAGTACGTCCGGGACCTTCATCATGCGGCCTCTGAGTGGTGGCCGTCGAGCTGAGAGAGAGAGACCTGCGGCGCCGGCGGCTAGGGCAGAGGTGGGAGCAGGAGTAGGATCGTCACAGAGGGCTCGAGCTCGCGGCAGGAGGGGGGTGTAGAGGGGACGAGGGGACGGACTGGCCTGCTCTACCTGCTTCATTGACTTTCCGAGGGCAGGGTGGGGTGACCTATCAGATCCCCTTCGCCCCTCCACCGGCTGATCATGAGTTCGTCGGTGTCCCCCGACCTGCCTCCGGTATGTATTACTGCTTTTCTGTACAGTCGTTTCATTTTAGTTTATTTGATATTCCACAGAATATTGATGCATCTGATTCCCTTGCAGGCGTCTTCTGAGTACACCCGGCAGTTACTGGAGATGAATGCCTCCATGACGGGGATGCTGCAGCGGACCTTTGAGTTCCTAGCCTTTTACGGCCTTCCGGTATGTTCTCTCTGTCATAGCTTCAAACCATACACAAACTGATTCGCACAATCTGATGCATAACACAATACTGGATACCCCAGCCCTCACAACACTTGACACACTGTATTCACACACTGCATTCTGTACTGATAAACTGCTCACAGGCATTCATACTCTGTATTCACACACTGCTTTTTGTACTGATTAACTGCTCACGGCACTCATACTTTGTACTCATTCACTGCATTCTGCACTGATTAACTGCTCACTGCGGGCACTCATACTTTGTACTCATTCACTGCATTCTGCACTGATTAACTGCTTCATGTATACTGATGCATTTGCCTTTTGTACTTTTCAGCCTCCCTTCCCGATTCCTCCAGTGGGTGGTGGCGCTCCATCTGGACCTCCCCATTTCTACTCGGGATGGCAGGAGATTCCCCCGCACCAGGGGAGGGCGTACTTATGCCCGGGAGCAGCTCACAGGCTCCGGTTGCAGACGACGACTCTGAGGAGGAGGCGGAGGCGGGGTCGTCGGGGGAGGAGACCGGGGACAGCCTCGGGTTCAGACTCAGACAGCGATGCTCCTAATGATGCTCCTGGGCCTTCTGCCCAGGAAGAGGGCGAAGACAGATCCCCCCGGCGCGAGGCCATTGATGATGCTGATGACCCAGACTTTTGCTGTTTCTTTTATTTCTTTTCTTGTACTTTTCTCTTTTGTTGGTAGATAGAGTACTTTGTACTGCCGCGGGCAGGTTTTTGTTTTCCTCAAACTTTGTACTTGAAAGGGATTATATGAAACAAACTTTTTGTCTGAAAAAGTGTTACATTTGTATACCTCATAGTTTGCACTGCATTGCATCATATTACACCTCAAATGTAAATGATTTTTGATCTGTTGTCTGACAATTGAACACTTGCACTGTAATAATCAGATAACCAAACAACTAAACAGCGACACAACACATACAAATCACTGCTTAAAACTGGACACACAGCCCATACTCCACTGGGAACTAATCTGCTGGGGATTGATCTGCTGGGGATTGATATGCGCACAGCCCATAACACAACATTTGATTCATTCTGCACACGGCAAACTTTGAACAAACAGTCGAATTCGACCAGACGGACCATGAAAGCTGAAACAGTTGAAGTTAAGACACACTCGGATTTCCTAATTTTTCCTTCCTCCTTCTCTTGCTTCGCATAAATGTGGAGAACGGCACAGCATTCTGAACACCAACGATTAATTTCGAAGTAAGGAAGGGTTTTTGACCGAGGTATCGAGACTACCACAGAACACAGCGGAGGGACTCAAACAAAGAAATAAAAGGCACACGACCTAACACAACGAGACACACTCGGAAAAGACTTGAAGCCAAAAGCAGGACCGACAAATCAAAAGACACGACACACGGACGTGTTTACAAAAGACCTCAGATCTCGAGGAGCCAGTTCCTCCGGGTATTATTCCCACCCTTTCTGATTTGCGATACTCACATCCCTCGGCCCTCAGGCTCGGTTTTTCTCTCAAAACCCTCTTCTTACTTTTCTCTCAACTTACTCCTCTCTATTCTTTATTCTCTCATTTTTCAATCCCTCCCCAGGTATGGTTGACGGATAAATGAGAGGTTGCGGGTTCACGCCCCAATACAGCTAGCTCGCAGCCACTTCTTCTGGTAGATAGGGTGCCTCTCGGGCAAGTGTGTTGGCAGGGGAAGGACAGAAGACCTAACTCAACTGTGCCCCTAGTTCGTCACTTTGACCCATTTTTTGTTTTCTTCCTAAAACAGTTTTGACCAAAAGTGAGAGTCGGATTAACACACTTGTTCGATTTTTGATTTGAAAATCATGTGAATCAGGCTGTGAGCACTGAAAATTCTTCTTTTTGGGTCCAAGAAAATGGTCCGGTTTTGGAAAATGAAATAGTTTTCAAGAAAATAGTCAACCTCAGTAAAAATTTTCAAAAACTATTTTTGCAAACAATCAATGCTCAACGAGCATAGAACTTACCCTCGAGATGTGCAACCTCGGATCGGAGGCAATGGAAAATTGCCCCTTGCTTGAAGGAGGGGCAAGGCAACGGAAAGTTGCCCCCTAGTTTGGACGGCAACTCAGGGCAACTTATGGCACTGTGTGGCAACGGAAAGTTGCCCCTTGTGTGGATGATGCCGCAGCATGCTGTAAGCCAGCCCTCGTTGATGACGATTGGATCCTCGGACACGGAGGAGACGAGGACGGTCTGAATCAATATATGGACACAGTCACCTGGAAGGTGTTGGTGGTTGGACTTCAAGGTGAAGTTGGTCACGTAATTCCAGGTTGCTACAATCGAGACATCAGATTCAGATGAAGCATAAATGCCCAAAACCATGACATGGACTGAGACGCTATGGAAGCGTTGGGGGCTGGACTTCAAGATGAAGTTGCCTACGTATCCCAAACATGGGAATCAAGCCTTACGTAGTTCCGGTTAAGGTACACTCGGGTATTTTAACCTTCACTGTTTAGGCTCTAATTTTTGCCAAGGCGCCTGTTGCAGGTTTTCGACCTTGCGAGCTATGTTTTTTTTTTCTTTTCTTTCCAATTTTTGATTTTTCATTCCTTTTCTTTCTTCTTTTTTTTATTTCTTTTTTTTCTCTTCTTTTTTGCTTCTTTTTTTTTTACTTTTATTTTCTTTTTCTTTTTTGTATTTTTTTCTTCTTTTTCTTGCTCTAACTTTTGCCTGGGTCGCCCTTCCGGGTTTTCGGCCCAACGAGCCTCTCAAAGGGTAAAAGTGTAGCAAGTCCATGCAAAATGGTTTTTAAAATTGAAGCCTCTCCATATCCAAGAGAGTGACTGTTGTATTAATTTGCAGGAAAAGTCCATCACGGTTGCTTCTCGAGCTTTGCTTGGTGGGATCTGATCTTCTTGATCTGACGTTGGTGCCTCTTGTTCGAGGGCTGCTTCAAATTGGGCCACACGGGCATTTGACTGCTCGGACATTCTGAACGGATTCCAGGTTCGAAACAGATAGACTGAACCTTGAGACTGAGAGCGATCCTAGGCTGCACAATCTCAAGAGCGATTCCACACAGGTCTTCACAGGACTGCGCAAAACATTTTGCTTTTGAAAATTTTTACGAAAGCGACACATCGCTCGCGCTAAAGATAGTGTGGAACCAGTCTGGATCAAGCCAGGGTCCTTCTCAGTACTCACGCTGACAGGCATGATTCCATTCATTAAAAGCTCAACATGCTTCTCTTTCTCTCAGTTTCGATCAAAGTTTTGTAAAAACCCGAGGAATTCCTTCCTCTTCGTTTTTATCACCGCAGTGTTCAAAGAAGGTTTTGAAAAACTTAGGTCACTACAACGAGTTCAAAGCACGAGAGACCAGGTAGAATGTACTGTCGTTCCATTCACATCTTCCGGCACAATTAGCTCAAACTGAAAGCAAGCATGAAAACGGGATAGCCGCAGCTGTTTCATTCCAAAACCCTGATTGCAACTGGCTCCTTAACTGAGACAGACTCAAAGGGAGAAACAAAAAGATAATTACAAAACGGTGTTCGAGGCAACAACCGCGGAATCACCTGGTATTCTATACAAAAGGGACTGACTCATTACAACAAGACAGACCCTGTAAGCAAAAAGACTGACTCAATACAGAGAGACAGACTCAAAACAAAACAAAAGATTGACTCGACACCCAAGTCAGGATTTACAAAACTAACATTGGTCGATGCTCAAAATGCGTGCCAAACGCTACATTCCAAAAATGCTCCAAACACTGCCCGCAGGCGATTCACCTTCTAATTACATACTCGCGGTATCTGTGCCCTCGGTATCTGTGTCCTCAAAATCCAAGAACTCTGTAGTGACTGATTTGGCCAAGGTAGGCGGGAGGATAACCTTGTTGTCAATCAAATCCTGTACCTCATGACGGAGGCGGAAGCAGTTATCAGTAGCATGACCAGTCTGCTGATGGTATGCACAGTACTGAGTGGCATCATGGCCTGCTGGAAGGGGCTTGGGGAGCGGCCTAGGATCGAGGGGTGTAAGATGCCCCTTTTTGGCCAATATCAAAAGTGCTCTAGACAAAGGCATGTGAAGAGGATGGAAGGCCCTGAGCCCTCGGGGCAGGTACTTTGGAACCTGAGCACTTTTGCTAGATGCACTAGCGAACGGGTCAGCGGGTGCGGCCTTGGATTTCTGATTTCTCCCAGGTACAGGATTGGGAGTGGATGGAGCTACTCTGGCATGACGGGGCCTGTCCCGATTTTCTGACTGATTTGAACTCCCCTCAGGTGGAGTGGGGAAGACATCATCCACAATTTTGGTTACAATCGCGGATACCTGTTGCTTGTTCATCCCTCCGGCTTTCAAAGCCTCTACTACCCACAGCAGTTGTTCCATAGGATCGGCATCTGCCTTTGCTTTGTCTTTTCCTCCGGCCTCAGCCTGATTGAGGGTTTGGGTTGATACTGGTACATCGTGGCCATGGCTGGAGGCCATCTCCGGTTGGCTGAGTTCAATTACGATCCGTCCCAACAGCGGGGGCTCCTGGGATACAAAACTCCCAGCATACGGTGCAGCTGGCGATGAAGCTGACATCCCATAGGCGAGATCTGCCACGGACCTCTGGAGATCACCTATCATCCCCATTAACTCGAATGTAGTGGGCTCGCGAGCCTGATAGAACTGGGGGGTCCAGATCGGGTGTGCAGCAGGTGACCTGGGAGGATGCGGCATATCAACGCCGGTCTCACTCTGTGGCGTGATCCCTTGATCTAATGCAGCTGTCATAACCACTATCTCTTCTGAATTCTGCGCCATGCTAAATTCTGCCTCGGCAAGAGGAGGACACTAGCTGTTCTGGATCAACCCTCTGAATCTCTGAACTGAAAACGGAAAACAAACAGCATTTCAGCCCCAATCAAATCAAACACAGATGCACTGAATAACTGTACTCCACTGCTGATCTTTGTTCCTCAGAATCACTGTTCTCAGAACCAAACTGATACCCACGGATAACTGATTCTCAACAATATTGACACTGGTGCCCTCGGGCCAGATACCCATTCTTGCAAACTGACATGTACTTTCCCTGCAGGGATACATTCTAAAGCACATAGCAAGTAAAAAGAGCCAAAACACCCCTATGTTGGGGTAGGGTTTCCCTGTCCTATTTTGTCAGGAGCTAGGGTTTCACTACGCACGCAGCGGTTTCAAACAACCTATATCGGGTAAGCAACCTGTCCTAGTTTGGAATGGTCACTATGGATTCCGAATATGCACTAGGTCGAATGGTCAAAATGGGTGCCCCGGTAAAACCGGGGTTTGTGTTCCCATGCTGTCAGAGCCCATAACCGGTCAGCCTTATGGTCATGCCTTGACAAGACAAGCCTCCGGCAAACCGTTCAGGAATGGCAGATGGCAAACACTGTGTTCCTAGGCACACCAATGCACATGCAATGCAAAGAAACACATAAATGAAATCAAAATAGGATATCACGAGTTCGAGTCAAGCTCTCTAAACTCCCCAGCAGAGTCGCCAGAAACTGTAACAACGCCCGCGTGGGACCTCGCTACAGCTCGGACTCCCTTTTGTGTTGCGGTTCCAAATCTGAACCAAAGAGTCCACCTCTGGCAAATCGTTTTGAAGAAAAACAGATTTTTTGAAAAGTAGTGCCAAACATGGACTGCTTTGCTAGATTACAGAGTCGCCACCTAAATATTTTAAAATGGGGGAATTTAGGAAACCCTGACTGGGTGCCGAAGGCCACGTGTCCGTCATTACCAAAGTGATCTTGGCTCGGGAGCTTGGGTACGATCGGGGAAGGTTAGCTATGAGCACCCCCTTTCGCCCGGTCCGAAGACCGGCCTCTACTAACCATGATATCCGATTTTGAAAACGTTATGTGCCCTTATTCCGGTTAATTGGCCTAGAATTACTATGTTATGCGCACGGCAAACAAGTATAGACTAGATTGCCTAATTTGGAACAAAACATTGCATATCCGTTTGTTTGGAAAACGCTTTGGAATTTGCTACTCGCAAGTAGGCTAAAACACGGATTTCAACGAGTTTTCCAACTCAAACAATCCAACCTCCACCCACAGGCATTCAAGCAGTTTATCTCACATAAGCATCTAGCCACATGGTAAGCATGCTGTTATGGCAACATTCACACGCATGCGAGATGCTAAAGCATAAAAACTTACATCGTACTCCGTGCCAAAACAATAAACTAGTTAGCAAAACATGCATGACCTAGTTCATGTTAAGTGGCTAATGCAACACATACAGCATGTGATTAGGATAGGCTCGACTAACCCTAAGATGGCATGTGAAATGCAATCATTCAATCCACGTATTCAACTTGGAATTGAAAATACAATGCAGTTTGTATGATGTACCGAGCCCGGTGCATGTAAACAAATGCATGGATGCACGCATACATAGCATAAGGTATGCTAAAATAAACATGCCCTAATCTACCATCAAAGCAGGTAAATAAAAGGGAGAAAGAAGTGGGGGTTGGAAGACATACACACCACTCACACACACTTATTACAAGTTCGCCCTCACTCGGAGGGACCGAATAAATAATACAAATAATTAACTACGCAAGCTAATTAAATATTACAAATTCACTAAATTAATTAAACAAATCAATCAGACTAATTAAAACAGTAAATGCCTCGGGAAGAGGGTCGGATGCATCACGCGCCCGGGACTCGCTCGGAATCGCACTGCCATGCATGATTTGCCTCTATTTTCCCTGCTTTCCTCCTCTGAAGACTGCTAAAGTCTCAGAAACACTCCCCTGAGCACTAGAGATAACCACCGGCTGGAGTGGAACACCACCGGCTGAAGAATATGGCCACCGGCACTGAATTCATCCATCGGCTGCCAATTGACTGCCGGTCGGCACTAAATACTGCCGACCGGCAATTAATTCCTGCAGAACCTGCAACTCACAGCAGCAGAGGGCAAAACTATGCATGGCAAGGCAATTCAAAGCATGTATGCACCAAACACATTCCTTATCATGTTTACAACTCAAAGGAAGATGTGCCTCGGTTCTCGGACCACCAATCACGCATTTCCATGCATGATGGCCCAAAGAACCAAGAATGCAACTTTGATTTCAAATGCATGCAATGCAAACAAACACATAAGGGTGCTAAACCTCCATCATGACTTCACTTCAAGAGGCCTAGCATGCATGCTAATGCAATGCAACCCTAAGCATGTTATCTAGCATGCAACATGGACTATGCAATACACTTATGCAAAGCATACAAGCAAACATGCAAGGTAAGCATGCAAACCAAATAGAGGATGGACTTAAACATGAATTAGGCAGCCCTAGGTAGGCCTAAAACAGTGGCCAAAGTGCCTAGAAATAGAGACTAAACACACACACACACATGCAAGTGTTATGGTCCAAACCTAAGGCATAAGCATGGCAACTCTTAAGCACACTTGAAGAGACCAAACATGGACAATTAGCACGCAAGTTAAGCTCTGAAATCATGCTATAAAATGATGCCAAATCATGTTAAACAAGATGAGCAAATGTATGCAAAATGGGGCCAAGTACTTGGGGCAAGCCATGTAGGCTTGAACCAAGGCCAAGTCCACCAAGCCTCACAAGGCTAAGGGGGCTCAAAACAGGTCAAGGGCAGACCTAAGCAAGGCCAAGGGTGTACCTAGATGGCATCTAAGAGGCTTGAAACCAAAGGCATGCAACATGACCAAAACATAGAGCATTCAACACATGCTTTTGAAGCATTAAAGAGGCTACTAAGGCAAGCATACAAGCACACCAAAGGGTCTGAAATAGCATGTTAAATGGTTCCAAACCATTGAAAGTAAAGCAAGCAAGGCATGCTACACACTCATGCTCTTAAGGCCAACAAGCCAAATGCAAAGGAGCTATGAGATACAAGTCAAGATCAACCCAAATGACTATGGACAGAGCTAAAACATGTTAAAATAAGCATACAAGCTTCATGGATCTAAGCCTAAAACATGCTAGAAATAGAGGCACACAACCTAGGCATGTTAAGGGACTATTAAGGCATTACAAAGCAACTATGCAAGGCATGCAAAGAGTGCTAAAACCAAGACTTAGCAATGTCATATTAGGGCATAATAAACATAAAATGCAGCTAAGACATGCTCAACAAACAACCAAGCATAATGCTCTCTCAAGAGGCCAAATCTTGCCCTTTTCAAGGACATCAAGGAGAGGGGGTGGCCCTCTCCTTCTTGAGACTCTATGGCATCATCTCCACCACTAAAATCCCTCAAGATTTCAGTGGTGAAGAGATCCTAACACCAAAGTCTCGGATCTCTCACAAAATGGCACAAAAAGTGGCCTTTTCAAGGCCTAAGGGTGGTCAAACCTACCCAAACCACCAAGCACTCTTAATAAACAATGAAGAGGGTTAAAAAACAGAACTTTTATGTATTAAACACCAAGCACAAAAACAGTTCAAAGATAGGTAAAAATGGAGTGCAAGAATGGGGTAAAAAGTGCTAGTTTCTCACCCTTGTAGCCTATCTTCAACAATGATGACCTTGATGCCTCCTTAAGCTTCAAACCAGCCAAGAACACCAAGAACAAGCCCTTAGCACCTCAGTTCCAAGGGGAAGGTGAAACACTAGGTGTTGATGTGCAAAAGTAAGTCACAAACACCTAGTGTACAAAACAAGAGAGAAAGAGAGAGATAGGATAGATACACAAAACCTAACCTAAAACCAGAGCTTCTCCCTCTCCTAAAATGTCTAACTCTCCAAATTTTCTAACCCTTGAGCCAAGAGAGAAGGCCTTCTCTTATAGGCAACCAAAGCTTACAAGCTAAGTCAACCAAAGGCTCATCCCCTCCATACACGTGTATGGAGGGGAAGAAAGAGCTAAATAGCTGTCTAAAAATATCTCATAAAGCAGCTGTAAAGTGGTCGGCAGGGCAAAATGGTCATTTTGCCAAAACAAGTGCCGACCGACACAAAAGAGTGCCGACCGGCACAATACAGTGCCGATGGCAACAACAACCAGCCGGTGGCCTCTAGCCACAGCCGGTGGTGTGTGGGGATGCCTCACAAGGCATTCCCTGCCCCTCCAAGGCAAAGCACAAGTGTTTGGTGCAAAACCAGACACAAAACGGTCGAGTCGAGAGATCCTGAGGCAAGGCGCGCGAGCCGAGACCTCCGGGAACTCAAGACGAACACAAACATGGATAATCACCGAGTGTTCAGACGGTGACATCCAAGTCTTAAGGACGGTCAAAAATGGGGTGTCTACAGCAGACAGAGCCTCAAAAGAGCAAACCGGAAGGCTTTTCGGGGCGAGAAACCGAATGCGTGCATGCATCTTCAAACAGAGCTGGAGCAACTTAGTTTAAAGCTTTATTTGTTAATTAGCTTGAATTTGTAATTTGATTAATTTGTTAATTAGTTAAATGTTGTAATAATTAAGTAGCTTAGTTTAGCTATTTCTTTATTGGTTTGTAATAATTAGTCTAATTGGCTTAATTAGATTAGTTGATTAGCTTAGCTTAGATTAGCTTGGCTTATTCATTCGGACCCCCCTTCGAGAGGGCAAATGTTGTAATAAGTGTGCGTGTGTGTGTGAATGTCTTCCAACCCCGCGTCTTTCTCCCTTTTACTTAACTACTTTCAATTGTTAGTTTTAGGGCATATTTCAATTAGCATACCTTATGCTTTGCATGTTTGCATCATTCATTTGTCTTGCATGCACCGGGCTTGGCGCATCATTCAAATTGCATCGTATTTCAATACTTACTTGAATACATGTTTCAAAGCATGTTATCGAGTGTTGCATTCATATGCCATCTTAGATAGCCGAGCCTACTTAGTTGCATTTTGCATGTGTTGCATTAGGCATTGTTGACATAGCTAGGATCATGTATTGATTACTAACTAGCTTCTATTTTGGCTTGGAGTACACTGTGAGTATTTATGCTTTAGCATCCTTGCATGCGTGTAAGTGATAGCCATGATAGCATGCTTGCCATGAGGCTATGTGCTTAAGTGATTAATTGCCTGAATGCCTGCGGATGAAGGCTTCATTACTTGAATTGGAACAATTCATCAAAATGTGCATTTTAAGCCCACTTGGAGTGGCAAAATCATGTTGTTTTAAGCGCACTTGAGGATGGCAAATCTGCGTTTTAGCCTACTTGCGAGTAGCAACTTCAAATCATCTTCGAAAAACAAACATGAGATGTTTTGTTCCAACTTAAGTGATTTAGTCTATACTTGTATGCTGCGCGCATCACGTAATAAGTTAGCTAAATAACCGGAATAAGAACACATGTATTTTCAAAAACAACATATCATGTTTGTATAGGCCGATCTTTGATCGGGCTAGCGGGGGTGCTCATTTCAGGACCTTCCCCTCTCATACCCAAGTTCCTGAGCAGAGTCAACTTTGGTGATGACGGACACGTGGCCTTAGGCACGAGTTAGGGTTTCCTAAATTTCCCAAAATAAAATATTTAGGTGGCGACTCTGAAATCTGGCAAAGCAGTCCATGTTTGGTGCTTTTTGATTAAAATCGATTTTGCAAAACGATTTGCCGGATTTGGACTCTTTGGTGATTTATCAGTCTTACATTGCACTTTGTGAGATTAGATTCAGAACCGTGACAGGAGTCTGAACTGTAGTAGCTAGAACCCAAATTCACTCCCTCTCCGAAAGGGAGGCGCGTGGAGAGAGTTCGGGCGGTCTACAATAGACCCCGAACCACCATACGGATGTCACGACCACCTTCCCCGTGGCAAATAGGACCTCTGACAACAAACAGAATGTAATTAGCACGTTTAGGTTAGGAGTTAGAGCCGAAAATGCCTTAAACTTAACGAAAAAAGGGCGTTAAGGGGGCGAAAATGCGAAACAGCCCCCGAACCATAGTACGGATGTCACAGCCATCTTTCCCGTCACAAATAGGACATGTGACAATAGACAGAATGTAATTAGCACACATAGTTTGGGAGTTAGAGCCGAAAATGCATTAAACTTAACTGAAAAAGGGTGTTAAGGGGGCGAAAATACGAATCAGACCCCGAACGACCACACAGATGTCACGGCCACCTTCCCCGTCACAAATAGGACCTGTGACAATAGACGTAATGTAATTAGCATGTGTAGGTTGGAAGTTAGAGCCAAAAACGCCTTAAACTTAATTGAAAAAGGGCGTTAAGGGCGCAAAAATGCGAAATAGCTTCCGAACCAGCAGGCAGATGTCACGGCCACCTTCCCCGTGGCAAATAGAACCTGTGACAATAAACGGAATGTAATTAGCAAACGTAGTTTGGGAGTTAGAGCCGAAAATGCATTTAATTTGACCAAAAAAGATGTTAAGGGGGCAAAAATTCGAATCCGCCATCGAACGACCGTACTGATGTCACGGCCACCTTCCCTATCACAAATAGGACCTGTGACAACAGACGAAATGTAATTAGCACACGTAGTTTGGGAGTTAGAGCCGAAAATGCATTAAACTTAACCGAAAAATGGTGTTAAGGGGGCGAAAATGCGAATCAGCCCCCGACCCACCGTACAGATGTCACGGCCACCTTCCCCATCACAAATAGGACCTATGACAATAGACGGAATGTAATTAGCACATGTAATTTGGGAGTTAGAGCCGAAAATGCATTAAACTTAACCAAAAAAGGGCATTAAGGGGGCGAAAATGCGAATCAGCCCCTGAACGATCGTACGAATGTCACGGCCACCTTCTCCATCACAAATAGGACATGTGACAATGGACGGAATGTAATTAGCACACGTAGTTTGGGAAGTAGAGCCAAAAATGCATTAAACTTAACAGAAAAAGGGCGTTAAGGGGGCGAAAATGCAAATCAGCCCCCGAACGACCATACGGATGTCACGGCCACCTTCCCTATCACAAATAGGACCTGTGACAATAGATATAATGTAATTAGTACGTGTAGGTTGGGAGTTCGAACCAAAAATGCCTTAAACTTAATCTAAAAAATGCGTTAAGGGCGCAAAAATGCGAAACAGCTTCCGAACCAGCGGACAGATGTCACGGCCACCTTCCCCGTGGCAAATAAGACTTGTGACAATAGACGAAATGTAATTAGCACACGTAGTTTGGGAGTTAGAGCTGAAAATGCATTAAACTTAATCGAAAAAGGGCATTAAGGGAGCAAAAATGCAAATTAGCCCTCGAACCACCGTACGGATGTCACGGCCACCTTCCCTGTGACAAATAAGACCTGTAACAACAGACGGAATGTAATTATTATGTGTAGGTTGAGAGTTAGAGCCAAAAAATGCCTTAAGCTTAACCGAAAAAGGGCGTTAAGGGAGCGTAAAAGCGAAACAGCCCCGAAACCACCATAGGGATGTCATGGCCAGCTTCCCCGTGACATATAGGACTTGTGATAACAAATGGAATGTCATTAGCACACGTAGTTTGGGAGTTAGAGCCGGAAATGACTTAAACATATTAGAAAAATGAAGCGTTTGACATCCAATAAATTTTCAACATTTTCATTGTAAATGATGCCATTGTTTTATCATAAACGGTGGTCATTTGGGTGGTAAACGTATTAAGAAAGCATGATATGGTTATAGAGATGACCCGTAGATTACTCAATCATTTTACTTTGACTAGGAAAATAAGAATGAAGAAGAGTTAAAATAAATTTACACTAAAACATTCTACTCATTAAAATTTATTTTATAAAGAGGTATGCTCCTAGAAATTGTATTATTTGTAGATTGAAATAAAGTGTGGAATAAATCTTTCATGATACATATATATGATTGTATTTCAAAAAAAGGTTTTTATAGATTGTTCTACCGTAAATGCATGTTATTACAACCTTTTTCCTATGTCAGAATGAATTGATATTTTGTAATGGGTGCAATTATTTTTTTATTTTTTGTAGATGGCTTTTGGTGTGGACTTGTGGATAGTCTACATTTTTGTTTATGGAGGACACTTGACACTTTTGTATAATCCTGCTAACTATGTCTTCCTTTGCTTTTGTGAATATTAGCATTACTGATACATATAACTTTTGTAATCCAATTGATAGCTGCTGGTGTGACATATATATCACCTTTTGTCGTGGTACAGATTACGATGGTAAGTTGTACCACGCCAAATGGCCATATCGCATGGTAGTAAATATATTTTTTGTATATGGCGGGTTGGATTCTTGTATGGAAATATAATTTTAGTTTGGACAATAGTTGGGTTGTATAGAATATATAAAGTTATTTATTTTTGGATGGTTGGAAGTAATATGGACTGTGGTATGATTGATTATTTTACGTTGTGAAATGATGGATAGTATATGTATTGTTTTGTTTATATACGTATTACAGGTTGCATGGAATATAGATAGGTTGTGAATAAATTATAATTTTGCGATGAAGCATAAGAGCATGTTTTTGGCGACTAAATTGTTAGTAGCTTAAAAAAAAAATTGGAAAATAGTTTTGGCTACTAAAAGTTTAGTAGCCAAAAAAAACAATCAAACATATGACGACTAAAATATGCCGTAGCTAAAAAAATAAGCTAAAATAAAAAATAAAAAAACTTTTGGCAATTAAAACTTTAGTAGCAAAAAAATGTGAGACTTTAGGCCACCAAATGTTTAGTAGCCAAAACACAATGTTTGCTGACTAAAATCTTAGTAGCTAAAAACATAAGACTTTAGGCGACTAAACCTTTAGTAGGCAAAAAATTTGTTGACTTTAGGCGACTAAAATCTTAGTAGCTAAAACATTGTTATTTACTTTAGGCTACTAATATATTTAGTAGCTAAAACTCTTTTCCGCGACTAAATGATTAGTCGTTAAAAATAACTGAACTTTTAGCGACAAAAAAATTAGTCGCTGAAAATATGACATTTAATTTTATTTCAAACCTTTTGGCGACTAAAAACTTAGTCGGCAATGTAGTACATTTGGCGACTAAAATAATTTTAGTCGCCAATGATCTTTCCCGACAATTCTTCCCTAACTAATTTTGCGACCAAATATTTTTGTCGCTAAAAGTCTTCGGCGACTAAATAGTGACTTTTGGCAACTAAAAATTTAGTCGCCAAAAGTGAAAATTCTTGTAGTGTTTGAACAAGCAGTTGATTGTGCTATTTGTTATACTGGAGGAGTTCAAAGTAGATAGGTTAGGTTGTAATAGTTAAATAAGGGGAGTCCCACATCGTTAGTGGAGAGATAGTTTTGTAGGTATATTAATAAGAGACCCATTTGGACAATTGTCTTAGTACAAGATAAAGAGAGAGGATCCCATGTGCTCCAAGTGCGGAGCACTGGAGCGCAATGTGGTGTTTTAAAGGCGCACTTGGCACGTGGAGCGTGCGACGCAATCGATCTACTAATACAAGCATGTGTCGAGATACACTGAATAATAATAATTATTATTCAGTTTTTTATTTGAATTGAACAAGTATGTTTAATCAGATTAAACAGATGCGTTCTTTCAAATTGCATCTCCTCTGGTTCTATAAAATGCTAGGATCCTTGACATTTTAATATATCTTCTTCTTTTCCCTATTTATTCTTTATTTTTTATTAGTTACAGTTTGAGTATAAATTCTACAGAAAATCTCCAGAGTTGCTATCTGTAGGTTTTGGCCTTGTTGTATCCTGGAGGCGATTTGCTAGGAACCTTTTAGCAAACTCTAAATGAGTGGGTGCAAATTTCGCCTTAAAGAAAACGATTCATCGTGCCTCAAAGCCGCTGTTTTTTCATTATGTTTTTCTTTTTATTGTTCTTAATTTCTAAAAATTTTAAGGCGAAATTTTCCGACAATGGAAGGAATTTCAGATGTTGCAGCTTTTAAAATCATGAATCAAGATTTTGTTCGTTTGGATAGGTTGGATGGAATAAACTACACTCGCTGGCAAGACAAAATGTTGTTTTTCCTTACACAACAAAAGATTGCCTATGTGTTGAGTTCGGATTTACAGTCGTTACCACCACCCAGTGAAAAAGAGATATGGCAGGCCCTTGAATTCAAATATAAGACTGAGAAAATTGGCATAAATAAGTTTTTAATTCTGAAATTTTTTGAATTTAAGATGATTGATACTAGTCTTGTTATGGACCAAATGCATGATATGCAAGTGATAATTGTAGACACCCCATTTTTGACCGACCTTAAGACTCAGACGTCATCGATTGAGCACTCGGTGATTGTGCATGTTGTGCTCGTTTCAAGGTTTCCGGAGTTTTGGCCGAGTGCCTTGCCTCCGGGCCTCTGAACTCTTTGTGCTTCAACTCGATTTGCGGACCAAGACTTTTTTTCCTTGCCTGAGGGAAGGAGAGGTCTTGTAAACCCCTTCTTGTGGTCGTAGACCACTTTTCGTGGTCGTAGGCCACTTTTCCCGTTTGGAGACTAGTTTCCGGTTTTCGGAGCCTTCGATCGCGCGCCTTGTCTCGGGACAGCTTAACGTTCTCCGTTTGGCATGGTTTTTGAACCACACCTTGTTTCCTTGGCCTAGAGGGCCACTGTGGTTTGGGAGACCACTTTTGTGATTGTAAACCACTTTTGGTGCTTGTCAGCTAGTTTTCGAGACTCCCGGCTGCGCGCTTTGCCTCCGGAACTTTCGTCTTGCATCCGTTTTGGTTTCTTTTTGGTACAAACCTTGTTTTCCTTGTTTGGAAGGTGGTACAAGGGTGGGAGACCAGTTTCTCTCCCCGCAAACCACTTTTCTTCCTGCCAGCCAGTTTTCTGGTCTGACAACTGGTCTCCTTGGTCTTTGGGCCACCTTTTCTGGTCGGCCACCACACCATTTGCTTATTTTCATGCTGCTGACCTTCTTCTACCATGGCTGACCAGTTGTCTTTTTGGGAGACCACTTAAAGTGGTCGGCCAACCACTTAAAGTAGCTAGCCGACCACTTCAAGTGGTCGGCCACTTTTTGTCACCTTTTTGGAGATATTTTTGGCCAGCTGGCACAGCTGGAGAGCACAAGAACCATCCTCCATACATGTGTATGAAGGGATGGCCTTGAGCCTTAGCTTCTTCAAGAAGCTTGTGCTTTTGCTCTCTATAAGAGGGAGGCTCCCCCTTCTTCCTCCAGGTTCAGCTTTTTGTGTTAGGGAGTGATAGATACACATATATCTCTATATCTCTCTATTTGCTCTATTTTTGTGCCTTAAAGTGCCCTTTTGTCATACTTTAACACACAAACACACACTCAAACACCATCTTTTTGTTGCTGAGGTGCTTAGGAGCTAGTTTTGGAGTTTTTGGTTTGGTTTGAGCTTGAAAAACCTGCTGGAGTTGTGGTTTTGAAGGTGGTCTTCAAGGGTGAGCCTCTAACTCCTTAAACCCCCATTCTTGCTTAAGCTTTTAGCCTTACTTGCATGCTATTTTAAGCTTAACTCTAAACTACAAAAAGTTCTGATTTTGTATGCTTAAGATCTTTGTTTAATGTCACTTTTGTGTTGAGGGTTGTTTACCCCCTCTTAGGCCTTGTTTGGCCTTGCTTTTGTGCCTTCTTTTTAAGCCTTTGGGACCATCTTGTTTTAGCCTTCTCACCACTGAAACTCAGAGGAATTTCAGGGGTGGGAAGGGTGTTTTGAGGTCCCAAAAAGGAGAGGGTCATCCCCTCTCCTTGTGTCTTCAATACTTGTCTTGAATGCCTCATGTGTGAACGTGTTTGTTAAGTTTATGTTGGCCATATATTAGCTTGTATTTGGGCTTATTTTAGCATGGCATGCACTGTTTTTACTTGGTTTTGTCACTCCATGCATGCCTAATACACTTGTAGTATAAATCTCACAAACTTGTTTTGTATGCTTCATGAAGTAGCATGTCATTCTAGCTTGTTTTGTTTCCATTTCAGGATGTTTTTGGTGATGTTTTTCCATGTCATACCTCTGTTAGGGTTTGGTTTGGTCACCTCTTGCATGCTCCATGCACTTGTAGTGTATTTCCATGAATTAGCCTAACATGCATCATGCTTTAACATGTCATTCTAGCATGCTTTTGGCTTAACTTTAAGAAGCTTTTGTCCATGTTTTAGCATGCTCTAGCTCTGATTTTGGTTGTTTTGGTCATGTATGACTTGTTTTGTATAGCCATGGTCCAATCTAGCTTGTTAGCTTTGTGTATCAAGTCCACTAGCATGCGTTACTTGGCCTATTTGAATGATTTGGCATCATTTCATATGTGATTTCAGTCCATGTTTCATGCTCATGCACTTGAATTTATCACTCATTCAATGCATTAGAGGGTTTGCCCCTTTATGCCTTAACATGAATCATTGCGTATGCCTTCATGCCTTAGCTTGTGAGCCATTATTTCAATGTGTTTTGGGGGTTATCTTGCCGTGATATAACACTGATTTTTGTTGGTTAAGTCATTCCATGCTTGGTCTTAATAGGTGTAGTGTAATCCACCTTATTTGCCTTGTATGCATCATGCCTTATGCCCTTCATGCTAGCTTGTTTTGGCTTCCTTCCATGCATTTTTTAGTATCATTTTGACATGTTCTAGGACTATTTTAGGTTGCCCTTGCCATATCCTTCATGCTTTGTATAGCTATAGTGCAATTGGCCTTGCTAGCTTTGTGTTTTAATGACTCATGCATGCTATCTTTGAGCTATTTAGATGATTTGGCATCATTTAATACTTCATTTTAGAGCTTATAGCATTGCCATGTTCCCACTTCTTTCATGCTTTGAATGCCTTTAAGTGTTGTGCAATGTTGCCTTACTTATGGCCTAGCACGTATACTTGCATGCCTAGGTCTTTTAGTCTCCATCTTAGCATGTTTTGGTCATTGTTTTGACCTATTTCAGCTCTGTCCATGGTTGGTTCATGCACTTGTGCCATATATTGCATGCCCCCCCTTTGTAGTCCTTTTTACTAGCTTCATGCTTTAAGGAACTTTGCATGCTATGCTTGCTTTGTTTGAATGATTTGGCATCATTTCATACCTTATTTTAGTGCATTTAGTGTTGTCACACTTCCATGTTTATCACTCATTGAGCACTCTTGAGAGTTATGCTCTTAGGCCTAGTTGATTGGCCAATGCATTGTGCATGCATGCCTTGTCCTTTTGTGCCTTTGTTTTCGTGTTATGGCCACTAATTTGGGCATGACCGAGGTCTATCCATTTTGGTTTAAGTCCATTGAGCATTGTGTATGCCATGAGGTTCATCGCATTGAGTATGCCATGTTGTTTGCATGATTGATTTCGCATTGTATATGCCATGTAGTTCGTAGCATTGTGTATGTCATGTTGTTTGCATGCTTAGGTCACATTGCATTGAGTGTGCCATATTGTTCATTGCATTTGAGTATGCCATGTTCATTTGTATTGTTACATGCTTATGTTGTCTTGCATTGAGTATACATGCATTAGCATTGTGCATGCCATTAGCCTTGTTAGGTTGCTCATGTTGCATTGCATGCTCACATGCTTGTTTCATTACATTGCATGTTTGCATGCTGGAGTCACATTGTGTATGCCATGCTTGTGTTGCATCGTGTTTGGAATAGGTGTTAGTCCAAACACGGGAAATGAGGGACGTTTCATACTTGAAGTGATGAAACATGCCTCAATTCTCGATCGCCGACGCTCTTGATCATACATGATAGAGTTCTAGGCCTTATGTGTTTATGTGTGCATTCATTTCATATTGATTTATGCAATTTGGCTTCTCGGCTATCATGCATCGAGATGCGTGATTGGTGGCCTGAGGGTCGAGAACCACACTCCATTGAGCTTATAAAATGATAGGGAGGGTGGTTGTTCACATATATCTTGCACATACATTGCCATGCCCTTTCTTGCTCTCTGTTGCAGCAATCTGGAGTCTGGCAGCAACAACTGGTCGACCAGCCAGAAAAACTAGCTGGCCGACCACTTTTTCTGGTTCACAGCAAAGAAAAGTGGTCGGCGGGTGGCCTCCCACATCAACAACTGGTCGGCCACCCTCCCACAGGTCCCCAAGGTGTGTTAGAAGCTTTCTGGAGCTTGGTGCAAGGTTCTGAGGACAGTTGCAAACAGAGGCAAGTTAGAGCATCGCGACGAATTTTCGAACGAAGCGACCGGGCATGCATGCGCTCTTCTCCCTCTAAGGACATTGTTTTACTGCTTTATTTAGCTAATTTGCTTAGCTAGTTTATGCTTTAGTTTGTACTTAATTAGTTAATGTGCTTAACTATTCAATTTGTGTTGTAATAAGCTTAATTAGTTAACTAGGATTAGTTAATTAATTGGCCTGTAATAATTAGTTTAATTAGCTTAGATTAGCTAGTTAGCTTCTTATTCGGACCCTCCTACGAAAGGGCGTGCTATTGTAATAAGCGTGCGTGTGTGTGATGCATGTCTTCCAACCCCTATTTCTTTCTTTCTTTTACTTAACCGCTTACGATGGTTAGTTCTAGGGCATATTTGTTTAGCATACCTTATGCTTGCATGCGTGCATTCATTCATCTGTCTTACATGCACCGGGCTCGACGCATCATACTAACTGCATTGTATTTCAATACATTTACTTGAATACGTGTTCAACAGCATGTTATCAAGTTGTATTTTACATGACATCTTAGAATAGCCGAGCCTATTTTAGTTGCATTTTCGCATGTGTTGCATTAGCCATCTTAAACATGAACTAGGATCATGCATGATTTCTAACTAGTTCTCTATTTTGGCTTGGAGTACACTGTGAGTGTTTACGCTTTAGCATACTGCATGTGTGTTATTGATTGCCATGAAAGTATGCTTGCCATGAGGCTAATTGCTTATTTGATTAACTGCTTGAATGCCTGTGGGCGAAGGTTGGATTACTTGAATTGGAACAATTCATCAAAATCCGCGATTTAGCCTACTTACGAGTAGCAAACCGTTTTCAAACAAACAAACATGCAATGTTTTGTTCCAACTTAGGCGATCTAGTCTATACTTGTATGCTGTGCGCATCACATAGTAATTCTAGGTTAAATAACCGGAATAAGAACACATGTGTTTTCAAAAACAACATATCATGCTTAGTAAAAGCCGATCTTTGATCGGGCAAGCGGGGGTGTGTAGACGCGCCCCCGAAGAGAACTCCCGAGAAAATCTCGTTTTGTTCTCTGAGCTACTACAGTTCGGACTCAAATGTCAGGGTTCGAATGGTCAAAAAGGGTGCCCCGGTAAAAACCGAGGTTTGTGTTCCCGTCGTGGCAGAGCCCGCAACCAGTCAGCCTTATGGCACGCTTCTCAAAGTGGGCCTCCGGTAAACCGTTTAGGAATAGCATACGGCAAACACGGTGTCCTAGGCGCACTAATGCAAATGCAATGCAAAGAAACACATAAGTATAATCAAAACAAGATATCATGAGTTCAAGTCAAGTTCTCTAAACTCCCCAGCAGAGTCGCCAGAAACTGTAGACGCGCCCCCGGAGAGAACTCCCGAGAAAATCTCATTTTGTTCTCTGAGCTACTACAGTTCGGACTCAAATGTCACGGTTCTGAATCTACTCTTACAATGTGCGATGTAAGACCAATAAATCACCAAAGAGTCCAAATCCGGCTAATCGTTTTGGAAAACTGATTTTTATAAAGAAGTGCCAAACATGGACTGCTTTGCCAGATACAGAGTCGCCACCAAAATATTTTATTTTGGAGAAATTTAGGAAACCCTGACTCTTGCCTAAGGCCACGTGTCCGTCATCACCAAAGTTGCCTCGGCTCGGGAACTTGGGTACGATTGGGGAAGGTCATCTATGAGCACCCCCGCTCGCCCGATCAAAGATCGGCCTGTACTAAGCATGATATCTTGTTTTTGAAAACACATGTGCTCTTATTCCGGTTAATTAGCTAATCTTACTACGTGATGCGCACAACAAACAAGTATAGACTAGATCGCCTAATTTGGAACAAAGCATCGCACATCCGTTTGTTTGGAAAATGATTTGAAGTTTGCTACTCACAAGTAGGCTAAAATGCGGATTTCAATGAATTATTCCAATTCAAGTAATCCAACCTTCACCCACAGGCATTTAGGCAGTTAATCACGTAAGCAATTAGCCTCATGGCAAGCATGCTTTCATGGCAACATTAACACACGTGCAGTATGCTAAAGCGTAAACACTCACAGTGTACTCTGAGCCAAAACAAAGAACTAGTTAGAAATCATGCATGATCCTAGTTCATGTTAAGATGGCTAATGCAACACATGCGAAAATGTAACTAAGATAGGCTCGGCTATTCTAGAATGGCATATGAAATGCAACTTGATACATGTATTCAAATTGGAATTGAAGTACAATGCAGTTAGTATGATGTGCCGAGCCCAGTGCATGCAATATAGATGAATGGATGCACGCATGTGAGCATAAGGTATGCTAAATTAAACATGCCCTAAAACTAACCATCGTAAGCGGTTAAGTAAAAGGGAGAAAGAAATGGAGGTTGGAAGACATGCATCACACACACGCACGCTTATTACAACAATTGGCCCTCTCAAAAGAGGGACCGAATAAGAAGCTAACTAGCTAAGCTAAGCTAATTAAACTAATTATTACACAACAAATTAATTAACTAATCCTAGTCAACTAATTATTACAGAGCGAATTGAATAGCTACCGCATTAACTAATTAAAAAACAAACCAAAGCAAAGCTAGCTATCTAAGCATGGCAGCTAAGAAAAGCAGTAAAAGTAGGAGCTTTAGAGGGAGAGGAATGCATGCAAGCCCAATTGGACTGGTCTACTATCTAAGTAAGAAGATGCTAGAGTATAAGACTCGCTACACACCGTTGGAGAAGGCTTGCTTAACTTTGGTATGGGCTACCAGGAAGCTGCGGCACTACCTGTTAGCTCACTCCGTATTGTTGGTTTCACGGCTCGATCCCATCAAATATCTTTTCGAGAAACCAGCACTTACGGGTAGGCTAGCTCATTGGCTGCTGTTGCTCTCCGAATTCGATTTGAAATATGTGGCACGCAAGTCAGTCAAGGGAAGAGCAGTAGCAGAATTCTTAGCCGATCATCCAGTGGAAGGGGGTGAAGCAGTTGAGTACTTATTCCCAGATGAGGCCATTTTGCATATCGACGATGAATTTTGGACGATGTACTTTGACGGAGCGTCAAACCAGTATGGGTATGGGATAGAAGTGTTACTGATAGCACTTGACAAGTCCCGTATCTCTCTAGCCTTCAAACTCCGATTCAAAGTCTCAAACAATGAAGCAGAATATGAGGCATGCATCGCCGGTCTAGAAGCAGCCCTGGAACTAGGGGCAAGACGGGTGGACGTCATCGGGGACTCGAACCTTGTTGTGTCTCAAGCAAAAAGGGACTAGAAAGTCAAAGAAGAAAAGATGATGATGTATCACCAGACCTTGGACTTGTTAATTCCTCGGTTTGAGAAGCTAAACTTTGCTCATCTACTAAGAGAGAACAACAGGTTCGCAGATTCTTTAGCAACTCTATCTTCCATGATAGACATCCCGTTCGGAGTCCGGATGCGTCCAGTCATCATTGAGCAGAAATTTGCGCCAGCCTACGAGTCGATTGCTGCTATAGATGAGGTTTAGGACGAAAACCCTTGGTACCACGATATTTGGAATTTCCTAGAGAAGGAAGCATACTCGCCGGGGGTAAATGCCAAGGATAAAAGGGCAATCAGAAGAATGGCCGTTCAGTTCATCATCTGTGGGGGTAAGCTGTATAAGAGAGGTCATCTGGGAATGCATAAGCTGTGTGTCGATGCCGAAGAGTCGAAGCGTCTAATGGAAGCCATCCATGGAGGGGAATTCGGTGTGCACATGAATGGAGTAATGCTAGCGCGGAAGATCCTCAGACAGGGTTACCACTGGTCCACCATGGAGGAGGATTGTATCAGTTTTGTCCGGCGATGCCACAAGTGTCAAATTCATGCAAATCGCATGAACATCCCGCTGTCGAAACTGTACAACATGACTTCGCCATGGCCGTTTCAGTCTGGGGAATTGATGTAATCGGGGCTGTCACTCCGAAGGGGTCGAATGGGCATGAGTTCATCCTGGTCGCGATAGATTATTTCACAAAGTGGGTCGAGGCCCAATCCTATGTGGTGTTGAAGGCTTCACACGTTGCGAAGTTTATCAGAAACAACATCATTTGTCGCTACGGAGTCCCAAACGAGATAATTTCAGATAACGGTTCCCACTTCAAGAAGGAAGTGATTGACTTGTTGGAAAAATACAACGTGGCTTTTCATAAGTCATCCACATACCGGCCGCAAACCAATGGAGCGGTTGAGGCCGCCAACAAGAATATCAAACACATATTGCAGAAGATGGTGGAAACCTACCGGGACTGGCCAGATAAGCTGCCGTTTGCTCTGTGGGGCTACCGAACTTCAATCAGAACTTCTACTGGGGTGACTCCGTATTCATTGGTTTATGGGATGGAGGCCGTTCTACCTATCGAAATTGAGGTTCCGTCTTTGCGAGTGTTGGCTGAGTGTCAAATAGCCGAGGCAGATTGGCAACAAAACAGATTTGAGGAACTCATGCTCTTTGATGAGAGAAGACTGAAAGCACTGTACCATGTTCAAGGTTATCAGCGCAGGATTGCTCGGGCTTTTAACAAGAAAGTTAAGTCCAGGAATCTAAAGGCAGGAGATTTGGTGCTCAAGGACAACCGAGCTCCCATTCACAACCCAAGGGGCAAGTTCAGACCCAATTGGACTTGTCCCTACATCATTAAGTCTATCTGGTCAGGTGGAGCTGTGGTTCTGATGGATCTAGATGGCCTAGAGTTCTCACAACCGATCAATATGCACAAGTTGAAGAAATATTACCCTTGAGAGGCTCGCTAGGCCGAAAACCTGAAAGGGCGACCTAGGCAAAACTCAGAGCACAAAAAATTTGAAATTATAAAAACTGAGCTTGCAAGGTTGAAAACCCGCAAAGGGCAGCCTTGGCAAAAGTTAGAGCGTAAAAGGAGAGTGAAAATACTCGAGTGAACCCGAGCCTGAACTACGTAAGGCTTGATTCCCATCTTTGGGATACGTAGGCAACTTCATCCTGAAGTTCAGCCATAAACTTTTCCCCGATCAACTTTGTCCATTTGATCATCTCAGTCATCTTTGTCCATCAGCATTCATCGTGATCTCCGGTGCAGTGCTTTTCAGAGTAGGGGCAACTTTCCGTTGCTGTGCAGTGCCGCGGCACTATTCAGACTAGGGGCAACTTTCCAGTTGCTGGGATCCGGGGTTGTGCATCTCAGTGACAGATCCCAGGCGTGTCCAGTTCTGATCCATATCGAAAATGGTTTTGAAAAGTTTTTAATAAAAGTTGACTTTGTTCAAATTAATCTTTTTTTTACGACTTAGACCATTTTTGGACCAAAGCGGAAAATTTTCAGTACCCACAACCTTTAATTTCATTGATTTCAAAACAGAGTTCTCCTGCTCTTGCATACAAATTGAAGTTGCTTTTTATTACATTCATAAAGAAAACTTGAAAGTACTAGTAAAGCAATAAATCCGGGGCATAGATAAGTCAGGTGTCCCTGCGCCCCCTCCCAGAGCTGGTCGAAGCCTCTGATGCCAAGCTGGGCCCGATCTGTGCCTCCTCATTGAGCCAATCCAAGCACTCGTCAGACAAAGTGCAACTGAAAGTGGGAGTAGGGGCCAGGAGCTCTCTAATCCTCCAGGCTGTGGCATGCCGGGCAAGTTGTGTGCCTCGAACCAGGAATGTGGTAGGATACTCTATCCCCTCTGGCGGGCAAGTCTGATCATGACCGAACTGGCGTTGGAACCGGAACAGAAAGTAGAACACATAGTGAGTCAGACCAATCAACTGGATCCCGGTCTGCCGGGACATGCTATAGCTCATTGCCGGGAGATTGAGCCAAGGGCAGCGCCAAGCAATACGATCTGCAAACAAATTGCACATCCAGTCAAACCACCACCCCTCATCGGGGGCATCGACTAGGCGTTGTCGAAAGAAGTAGCCGCGAGCCGAGTAGGCTAGGCAAGAGTCCATAACCTGCAATTTATCCATCAACCATACCTGGGGAGGGATGAAAAATGAGAGAATAAAAAATAGAGAGATGTACAATGAGAGAAAAGTAAGGAAAGGGTTTTGTGAGAAAAACCGATCCTGAGGGCTGAATGACGTGAGCAATATATATGTGAGATTGGGTGGGAAACATTACCTACAGCAGTAGTGGACTCCCCACAAATCTAGTCGTCTCCCGGTGATAGAAAGCATCTAAGCCCATCAGTGTCTCGGCCAATGTCATAGCGATGCAACTTTTTCCTTCCTTCAAGCCTTGAGCAACTTCGATCAAATGAATGCTAGATCCACTAAAGCCTGGGGCAAGCAAAAAGTGAGATAGCATGCACAAGCAAAGGGCGTGTTGCCGAAAACCTTGCCAATGATGGTTGCTGCGGTCACCGGCATCAGAAAAGCGATAAATCAAGCCGAGGATGTCCAGTTCCCCACTGCAGATCAGAGACCGAGCGTCATGCATGGTGAGTCCACACATCCGCCCTAAAGCTTGGGCTTGGCCGAAGCGAAACTGAGGCAAAATTTCTTCATAACATTCAGATTCCATTAGAACTTGAAAATCTTCGAAAGTTGGACATACCTCTTGCCCGCCGAAGCTAAACACATGTGTTACCGGGTTCCAAAACCTCGCCGCGGCATGAAGGAAGGGAAGGTGCAGCGGAGTACGGCTCAGCGTGAATAGTGCATTCAAGCCGAAGCCCCGGAAGTTCAACTTTTTCGAGCCATCTAGAGAGGCGATCCAAGCTGTGAGATTTTCGACGAGAAACGCCTCCATTTTGGTGCAAAACTGAGATGAAATGAATCAACTACGAGGCTGGGACTTTTAAAGAGGATAAGGCACTGTTCAGGGGACACGTGTCAAAAATTTGGTGGTTGCTGAGCTAGGTGGCCGGCCGGCCACCTTTTCTGGTAGGCCGGCCACCCCTCTCCCCTCAAAAGCAAAAAGCTGGCCGGCCAGCTCCCAAAGGTGGCCGGCCATGCTGCAAAAGGTGTCTATGGTCCTGTTCTACCCTCTAAAAGGAAGTTCCCAGCATTTGCATGCATCGGGAGTGTCAAAGACCTCAATTTCCCTCAGTTTCGGAGGCGTTCCGTCACCCAGATCATCTGAAATGCACTTTGTTTATAGAATTGTTGTTAAGCCTTGCTTATCGAGTTGTTGTTTTGTTGGTTGAGATGTCTTCTTTATCGAGTTGTTAAGTTTTGTCGAGCTGTCGAGTTTCGTGCATTGAGTTGTTACTTTTTTATGCCTTGCTTATCGAGTCATCAACTTTGTTGTGTTTTGCTTATCGAGTTGTAAACTTGCTAAGGTTTTGTTATTTCTTAGTAAGTTAAGTGGTTTAGTTTGTTGCGTCGGTTCACTACCTGACTTGGCAAATACACAATGCACATTCAAATCTCATTTTGGTGCAAAAAGATGCGATGCGATGCTAAGAACATAAAAAAACAACACTTTTTCAAAAGCTGTTTCATTCCATCATGCTTCCTTTGTTACAACATTTTACAACAAGGGTACAAGTTTTACAAAAAAAATAAAACTGCCTAACAATGTACAATGTGCTACAACTACTAGTAAAAAGGTAAGTAAAGCAGGGAACAATTGCATCAATGCTCTCAAGAGCAAGAATGAGAGGCCCTCTTCGTCCTCTTCTGCGGAATGGACTCTGCACCATCATCACCATCATCTGAGTCGGGGCTGCCATCCTCGGAACCCTCCTCAGCCTCATCTCCACTACCGGAACCGAGATCAGAGCCACCCTCTCTGTCAGCAGATGTCTCTGATTGGGGATCTGCAGCCTCCTCCTCCCCACTGGACTCCTCCTCTATAATGCGCGCCCTGCGTCCGCCTCGTCCGCGAGACGACTCCCCCCTCCCAGCTCCTCGAGGAGGCCTAGATGGCTCGGCTCCTCGAGGAGGCCTAGATGGCCCGACCTGTGACTGATCATACACTGGAGGCATCTGAAAATAAAGAGCGCAGTTTGAGTACATCAGCTAAAATATGTATACCAGATACAGATGCAAGCAAACTACACAGAGTGGATGTGTGCAGACATAGTACATAAATGTGGTGTGTGTCAGATGTGCTCTACACAAGCAGCCTATCAATGCAGTAAGATGTTCGAGACCAACATGTCATCAAAAGTATGATAAAGACAAGAAAACTAAAGAGTACCTGGAAACCCATGATGGACAACTGTGCCTCTCTCCGCAGGACCATGCCCTCGAGTGAGGCTACCAACCCGAGCATCTCGTCCATGTACTCCCTGGGTGGCTGCAGACACGAGCTCAAGTCATCAATGAATAAACAAATGCCAAAGTATCTGTGTGATAAATGGAAAACAGTGGAACATACCGGTGGTGAGTCAGGGTCACTGACATATTGATGACCAGGCACCGTAGGCTCTATCGAGATCGGGTAGGAAGTCCCATATCTCCATCCCGTCAACTCGGTCGGGATCTCTGGCCATCCAGCATGAAAATGAGTCGGAGGAATCGGGGGAACCAATCTACCCCCACCTCTAGATGTGCTAGCCCTGCTGGTGGAGGGGATATCTGCAGTCCGAGCCCGACTCGATGAAGGCATACCAGCAGACCTCCTCGTCGGAGTATGGACTCCCGTCAATGGAGGCATCAAATACGTGTGACGGTAAGTAGCGTAATCCCCCTCCTCGAGATGAAGAAATGCATCAGTACCCAACCTGGCATCGATAACACCCTGGAGAGGGAGCCTATCAGCGGTCCGCATATTGCCTGGGGGTGCTGAAGAAAGGTCCTCAGTAGTGTAGCCCCATACCTGACACAAAAAGCGATCCCCCAAAAACCAGGCCCTACCAACTGGCCCCTCGAACAGGATCCTATATCGGGAGGTGCCCCATGCTCCGGCAAACTGGAACCGGAGGTCTCTACCTAAAGGTGCCCAGGGCTGCCATGTGATCTGTGGATAACCAATGCATAAGCTGATCAGAAATTGCGAATGTGCAAGATAAATCAAAGATTGGAAATGTAAAGAACTGAGAGTTCTGAAATACCTCTGACGTCCGCACTGTATCGAAGTACTGCCACAGGTAGAGGAAAGACTCCCGAGGTCTCGGCCGGTACTGGCCCTCAAATACAAGTGAATATGGGGTTGTGAGGGGCACCTCCACCTCAAGCTCTGGGGCTAGCGTCGGGAAGTACGCGTAAACCCATAGCTGTGGAAAACAGAGCAATAGCCATCAGAATATAGAATGCTGAGTGCAGAATGTAAATACAAAATGCTGAGAGCAAAGTGCAAGATACAGAATGTAAAGTGCGCCGGGTGTGCAATGTACAAATAATGAGAAGTAGAAATGTAAATCAAGAGGACAGAAGGTACCTCCCAGGCCCTCCAATAGCCGCCAACCATGTTCCCCCGTCCGCGGGAGGTCGCGCTCATATGGCAATAGAGAGTGGCCAGGCCGGCGCCACCCCAATCATAGCGGCTGACCTGTGATAGGTCCACTAGAGCACTCAACAGGTAAAGCCCGACAGTGTTCCCCCTATCGGCGAACAGAGTGGTCCCGAAGAGGAACATCAGAAATCCACGAGTGTACTGGGCTACCTCCTTAGGAGTCTCAGGCTCCATCTCTACCCTCCTGAAATGGGAAGAAAACCAAGTATATCGGACTCTGCCCGAAGACCTGTCAACTGGCGGGCGAGCTCCCAATAAGTATATCCAGGCTGCCTCCCACTGGCCCATGTCCTCGTCATATGGGATCGCCCAACCTCCCACATCAAGGCCAGTCAATACGGCAAAGTCAAATGGGGTCATAGTCATGTCCCCAGTGGCAGAGAAGTGGAAGGAGTTGGTGGTGTCCCACCATATCTCTACCAAAGCACCCATCAGCATCCTGCTAGCAGAACAGCGGGATATCCCGGTGCAAAAGGGCCCAAACCCTGCCACGTCAACCAGATCCCGGACAGCCTCCGGGAGCTCAGCGTACCACTCTCTCGCCGTGATGGAGCCATATCCTCGCGCAGTACGAGAAGTCACCTGCATTCAGGATGAACACTTGTATTCAGTTTCAGAATGAAATGTATAAGCTACATGAAAATGAAATGTATGAGCTGTGTGCAAAATCAAATCAGATGCAGAATCTGGGCTGTGTGTTTAGAAAATTCAAAGTACGAGCTGTGTGTTCAACATTAAGTGTTTGGGCTGCGTGTTCAACTCTCAATCAGTGTCTGCCGTGTGTTCACCTCAACAACGAGCTATGTGTTCAACAATCAAGTGCTTGGGCTGCGCGTTCAACTCTCAATCAGTCTGTGCTGTGTGTTCAGATTTCAAAGTTCGAGCTGTGTGTTCAACATCAAGTATTTGAGCTGTGTGTTCAGATTTCAAAGTATGGGTTGCGTGTTCACCTCAAAGTTTGAGCTGTGTGTTCAACATCAAGTATTTGAGCTGCGTGTTCAGATTTCAAAATCAGTGGGCCGCGTGTTCATCTCAAAGTTTGGGCTGCATGTTCAATTCTCAACAAGTGTGTACCGTGTGTTCATCTCAAAGTTCGAGCTGTGTGTTCAAATTTCAAATCAGTGGGCTGCGTGTTCATCTCAAAGTTTGGGCTGCGTGTTCAATTCTCAACAAGTGTGTGCTGTGTGTTCACAATCAATGTCTGGGCTGTGTGTTCAGAAAATTCAAAGTATGAGCCGTGTGTTCAGAATTCAAGTGTTTGGGCTGCGTGTTCAACCTTCTACAAAGTGTGTGCCGTGTGTTCACCTCAAAGTTTGAGCTGTGTGTTCAACATTAAGTATTTGAGCTGTGTGTTCAGATTTCAAAATCAGTGGGCCGTGTGCTCATCTCAAAGTTTGGGCTGTGTATTCAATTCTCAACAAGTGTGTGCTGTGTGTTCACAATCAATATACGAACTGCGTGTTCAGAAAGTCCGAGTGTTTGAACTGTGTGTTCAAGACGCAAACGGAATACAGTGTTATAGACTAAACATTCAAAACAAGCTGTGTGCTTGAGTGAGCAGATAAACATAGCAAAAGCACGAAGTGCACAGAAAATGCAGAATACATTGCAGAAAATGTAAAAGTGAAGTAAATACCTCTCGTGCCTGATGAGAGAGGTGAGACTCCGGCTCTCGCAAAAGCAGATCCCTAGGCGCTCGATCGTCGAAATCAGTGAAATGATAAAAAACCGCCTGAGGGAGTATATGTGTTGAAGGGTCGTACCTCTCGGGGATAAATGGTCGGACCCTCGGGGGTAAAGCCATAATATCTGGGTCACCTCCAGCACCTGGAGAACCTCCGCCATGGGGAAAATGACCCGCCATCTCAAGAAATCTGCAAAAGGGAGCAAAAATGAGCAAAATGAGCCAAAATTGGAAAAAGTCAACAAAAGTCAACCCTCGGGAAATGGAAAAGTCAACAAAAGTCAACTCCCGAGAAAATCTTCCAAATATTGAGACAAACTTACCTCAAGTGGTGAAAATGAGAAAAGAAGCACCGAAATCAAAATTTAATCGGTTCAAAGTGTTGAAAACCGAAAGATTTCGCGAAACAACTTGGCGTGGGGCATTGGAAAACGCGTATAGAGCGCAGATCTGAGAGGCAAAATGCTCTAGGAAGGTAGAGGGACTGATTTCGGCCTTGGAGTTATGAGCTTAAAGTGTTTGGTTTTGTATATTTAAAGAAACAAGAGCAAAAAGACCAAACTGCCCCGGATCACCTTTTCTGGTAGGCCGGCCACCCCTCTCCCTCAAACCTGGCTGGCGGCCTCTCCCTTGGACCAAACATGGCCGGCAGCATTCCCAAGGTGGTCTCCAAGGTCTCTGCAAATTTTGGTGATGATTGGAGTCCCCGGCACCCGAGAAAGTACAAGGAAAGTGTACTTTTCGTCACCAAAATCCCTCCGCGGGAACTTCAACTCCAACTTTCGATGCGTGTCTCATCGTTATTCGTCAAAAAGCAAGGCGTATCCTTTTTGAATATGTTGTGACCCCTCCGGGAGGTAAACTGGAGGTCGCAATTGAGCCACCTTCGTCAAAACTTGCATTGCTTTGCTCGTTGTTTCATTTCAAAGTGTGCATTCGAATCTACACTTGTTCTGCATTATTGTGCACATCACCTGCATTCTCATGCACATCATTTGCACTGTGGTGCACGTTTCACAGGTATTGTCATGCCCCCATGCTCAAACTTGCGTTGTCACGCGCGTTGCTTCTCGCATTGCGATGCATTCACCCATCAATACTGCGTTTGTCTGCATTCGATGTCACGCTGAACATGTGTTGCTAATCATGTTGTGCTTGTTGAGTTTCTTCCTTTTGCAGGCACGATATTGTATGTACGGTTCATTTGGGGCTAGTGCGACCAGACGAGCCACACAGGTATTGTATTCCCTCCGTGTGAGACATGGCGAGAATCCAATGATTCTCCGCATTCTTCAACTGCATGAAATGTAGTATTGCTTTGCATTCTTACTTAAAACTGTTGCATCTATTGTGAATACTTGCTTCATTACAGCTTGCTGCTTCGCATGATCATTGAGTTACATCCGGCTTTGTGCATATCGCTTTGCATTTTGCCCCCTGCCTGCGGGCATGCCTGTGGGCATTTCTGTTCGTCTCGCCTGTTTGTCTAAGTCTTCGGCCTTGTCAAAAATGGGTCGTCTCTGGGCTTTGACATTCACTCCCGTCACTCCTTGACTTCCGAGTTCTATCAAAGAGGGGCAACTGTAGACACCCCGTTTTTGACTGACCTTAAGACTTAGACGTCACCGATTGAGCGCTTGGTGATGTTGCATATTGTGCTCGTTCTGAGGTTACGGAATCACAGCTGCGAGCCTTGCCTCCGGACTTCCGAACTCTTTTGTGCTTTGCCTCGGTTTGCAAACCAAGTCCCGTTTTCTCCGTTTTCTCCGTTTTCTCTTCCCAAAGGGAGGGAAAGGTCTCGTAGATCATCTCTTAGTGGCCGTGGGCTACGTTTTGTGGTCGTAGGCCATTTTTCCCATTTGGAGCCCGGTTCTCGGTTTTCGGAGCCGTCGGCCGTGTGCCTCGGTTCAGGACTGCTTAACCACCTCCGTTTGCTCTGATTTTTGGAATACACCTTGTTTCCTCCCTTTTGAGGGACACTGTGGCCCGAGAGACCAACTTCATGGTCGAACGCCACCTCTGGTGCTTAATAGTCAGTTTTCGGGCCCCCGGACTGCGCGTTTTGGCCCCCGAACCTTCGTTTTGCATCGGCTTGGGTTCATTTTTGGCGGAGACCTTATTTTCATTGTTAGAGAGGTTGTAGGTAGGTGGGAAGCCAGCAATTGTTCTGAAAACCAGCTTTATTCCTTCATCGCTCTTCATCGCCCGTTTTCTTCACTAGAAAGCTAACTTTTTCCATTCCCGGGCCACTTTTTCTGACTTTCCACCACACCATTGTGTTGTACACACCTGGGAGGCCACCAATATGGATAGGCTGGCCATCAATTGTTCTTGACCCTTTTGAACCCCTCTAAAAAGTTGGTTTTTCTCTCTCCTGGGTTACATTTTCTGGGTTTTGACCATACAGCTGTGTTGTACACACATAGGAGGCCACCTTTCTGGGGTGGCCGGCCAGCAACTTTGTTGACCCTTTTGACCCCTGGCCGGCCGGCCAGGGGAGGTGGCCGGCCGGCCACCTGAACCTCTTGAACCTGGCCGGCCAAAATTGTCTCCCCTGGTGCATGCCAGCTGTGCCAGCTGTTTTGCACCAGACCCCTGCCCGAGGGTCTGCCCTTTTGGGAGAGAAATTTGAATTTTTTTTTCCCCCCTTTTCTTCACTCTTCTTCCTCTATATAACTAGCACCCCCTCCTCCATTTCTAAGGGTTAGAAAAAATCAGTGGGAGCCTTTGCATACAACCCTCCCTCTCTCTCTCATCCAAGCTTAAAACCACCTTATTCTTGCACCATTTATACACCAACTCATAGCCCATCACCTCCACACTCCATTCTAACATCTTGAGGTTGATTTTCAGAGGTTAGGAGCTCCTTTTCTTGGATCAAAAGCTGCTGGAAATTTGTGCTACAAGGGTGAGTCCCTATTTCCTCTTTTCTTGCTTTATTTTGCATGATATTTTAGCTCCTTTTGCTTACATTTTTGGGCTTCAGCCTAAACTGAAAACAGCCTTATTTTGAGCTCATCTTCATGTTTGATTAAGGACCTTTTTCTGTTTGAAGTCTTCTACTCCCCTTTTGTGCTTTATCCCTCTTTTAAGGCTTATTTTGCATGGTACATTAGCCTTATTTGTAAGCATTTCTGGGCTTCGAGAAAAACTGTAAAGTGCCTTATTTTGAGCCCCTCTTCAACTTTGTTGAAGGGATCTTTGCTGTTTGAGGCCAGCTACTGCCTCTTGCCCTCTATCTCTCTTTTAGGGCCATTTTTGCATCATGCTTTAGCCTCACTTGTAAACTTTTTTGAGATTTTTTATAAACTGGAAAAGGTCTTGTGTTAAGGCCCTCTTGATGTTTGATTAAGGGCATTCCTTCGTTTGAGGTCATATGCTTCCTTGTATGCTTGATTGCCTCTTATTTTGAGCCTTACAACTAAGCCCTTGTTGCATGCTTTGTTTGGCTTTCTAGCCACTGAAATTTAGTGGATTTTCAGTGGCTAACACACTATTTTGAGCCTCAAAAGCAGAGGGGGGTGACCCCCTCTCACCTTGTTTTGCTTGATGGTCTTTTTGGCCTTCCAAAGAGGCCCTATCTTGCGTGCTTTGTTGACTGATTTCAGGGCCAATTTGATGAGTTTTAGGGCTATCATATTTGATTTCCAGAGTTAATTTTTCCATGCTAAGTGTCCTTGATGCGTGTGCTTAATAACCCCTTGTATGCCCTTCCAAAGGACCCCCTCATTTTTACATGCATTGGCTGCATTTCCATGTTTATTTGGGCATATTTTCACATGTTTTGTTCACTGATTTTTGCTTGTCTGATGAGATCTCACATGCTTCACATACATGCCATGTAAACCATGTTTGCTAGTCAAACTTGCATGCTATTTTAGTCCATCATGCTAGCATCTTTTGGTCATGCTCTGAACTGGAAATGTTCATGTTTTGGGACTACCTTGGTTCTGTCTTCATGCTTCATGATCAAATAATCTATGCTTTGTATAGCTATAGGTCAATGCATGTGCCTAGTTTTGTGTTTCGGGACCATTCCATGCATCGGGTGCCATGTTTCCATGTTTCGGGATCATTTTGTATCACATTTCAGTGCTGGAACTTGCATGTTTGTATGCCATATTCCATGCCTTGCCATGCCTTGTTAGAGTGGCCTTTGTGCCTTAAGATCGGTCCCTCGGTTTGCGTGCATGTGTGCGCGCATCTCGAGTGTCTCATTTTCATCTCATGGCCGCTGATGTGAGTGCGGCTGAGGTCCACTCATATTGGTGTAAGTCCATCATGCATTGTGTATACCGTTTCAGTTCATAGCATTGCGTATGCTAGGTTGCATGATAGAGCATCGTGTATGCCATGTCACATCGACCATTGTGTATGCCATTTCATAGCATTGCGTATGCTAGGTTGTATGTTAGTCGCGTCATGCATGCCATCTCATCTGCATTGTGTTTGGGATAGGAGTTAGCCCGAGCACGGAAAACGAGGGATGTTTCGTACTCCGAGTGACGGAACGTGTCTCAATTCCCAGTCACCGACACTCCGGATTAACCATGATGGAGTCTCAGTCTTGTTGTGTTTATATGTGCATTCATTTTATATTGAGTCGTGCAATTCGACTCCTCGGCCATCATGCATCGAGATGCGTGATTGGTGGCACGAGGATCGAGGTGTGCATACATATGTGAAAATACATTGCCATGCCCCTTTCTTGCTCTCTGTTGCAGCAAATCAAAAACTGACAATCTTTTGGAGCTTCGTGCAATATTTCGGGTTTAATTGTAAACAAAGGCTAATTGGGGCATCGCAATGGATTCCCGCGCGAAACAACTCAAGCATGTATCATCCGTCATCCGGAGCGGAGCTGAGGCGGTCCATAGGCTTGCATGATAATTTACTGCTTTCCTAGATTAATTTGTTAATTAATTAGGGTTTTGTACTTATTCGGACTGTATTATTTATTTGGGACTGTATTATTTATTCGGACCCTCCGAGCGAGGGCACAATTGTAATAAGTGTGCGTGCGTGTGATGTATGTCTTCCAACCCCACGTCTTTCTCCCTTTTATTTACCAGCTTATGATGGTTAGAATAGGGCATGTTTCAATTAGCATATAGTATGATAGCATGTTTGCATTCATTCATCTGTTTTGCATGCACCGGGCTCGGCGCATCATACTCACTGCATTGTATTTCAATTCCAAGTTGAATACATGTTAGCTGTAGCATTCCATATGCCATGTTTAGAATAGCCGAGCCTATCTTAGTTACATTACTGCATGTGTTGCATTAGGCATTTCTGTATAGTTAGGATCATGCATGGATTTCTAACATAGTTTCTTTTTTTGGCTTGGAGTACTTGGTAAGTTTTTTCGCTTTAGCATCCTTGCATGTGTGTGAGTGACTGCCATGATAGCATGCTTACCATGAGGCTATGTGCTTATGTGATATATCTGTCTGAATGCCTGTGGGTGAAGGTTGGGTTATTTGGATTCGAACAATTCATTCACTGTAGATTTTAAGCCCACTAGATAGTGGCAAAACCATGTTTTCTAAGCCCACTTGAGGGTGACAAAATCTGCATCTTAAGCCTACTTGCGAGTAGCAAACCATCTTTCAAAAACAAACATGAAATGTTTTGTTCCAATTCAGGCAATCCAGTCTATACTTGTATGCTGTGCGCATCACATAGTAAATCTAGGCTAATAACCGGAATAAGAACGCATAATGTTTTCAAAACTAGATATCATGGTTAGTAGAGGCCGATCTTTGATCGGGCGAGCGGGGGTGCTCACGAAGTGACCTTCCCCAATCGTACCCAAGTTCCCGAGCCGAGGCAACTTTGGTGATGACGGACACGTGGCCTTAGGCAACGAGTCAGGGTTTCCTAAATTTCCCCAAAATAAAATATTTAGGTGGCGACTCTGTATCTGGCAAAGCAGTCCATGTTTGGCACTTCTTTCTAAAAATCTGTTTTCTCAAAACGATTTGCCGGATTTGGACTCTTTGGTTCAGATTAAAAACCGTGACAATTTGAGTCCGAGCTGTAGTGAGCCCAAAATGAACAGAACGGGACTCATCCTCCCGGGGACGTTCGGGGACGTCTACAGTAACAAATGGGAATGCAAGGCCACGGAACATGGACTGAAATCACATAACAAGTGATACCAAATCATTGAAATAAGCCAAGTAATGCATGCTAGAGGATTCAATACACAAAGCTAACAAACTAGATTGAACCAAGGCTATACAAAGCAAGTCATGCATGACCAATACAACACAAATTAGACCTTAAACATGCTAAAACATGAACAAAGTCTTCTTTAAGCTAAGCCAAAAGCATGCTAAAATGACATGTTACAACATGATGCATGTTAGGCTATTTCATGGGATTGCACTACAAGTGCATGGAGCATGTAAAGGCTAACCAAACCAAACCCTAAAAAAGGTATGACATGGCAAAACATCACCAAAAACATGCTGAAATTGAAAGAAAACAAGCTAGAATGACATGCTATTTCATGAAACACACAAAGCTAGTTTAAGGGATTTACACTACAAGTGTATTAGGCATGCAAGAGCCAACCAAACCAACCCAAAATAGATCTAAGGCATGTTAAAACAACACCAAAAACCCACTGAGATGGCTCCAAAACAAGCTAGAAAGACATGCTCAAACATGAGGCATACAAGACTAGATTGTGTGATTTACACTACAAGTGTATTAACCATGCATGGAGTGACCAAAGCAAGCAAAAACAGTGGTATGCCACAGCAAAATAACCACAAATACAAGCTAAGATATGGTCAACATACACTTAGTAAAGATGCTCAAACATGAGGCATATTAAGGCATGTATTGAAGATACAAGGAAAGGGAATGACGCTCCCCTTCTTAGGACCTTAAAACACCATCTCCACCACTGAAATCCCTCTGGATTTTAGTGGTGAGAAGGTCAAAACAAGGTGGTCCTGAAGCTCACAAAAAAGGCTCAAAAACAAGGCCAAACAAAGCCTAAGAGGGGGTAAACAACCCCAAACACAAAAGTGATCTTAAAAAAAGATCAAAAGCATGCAAAAATAGAACTTTTATCAGTTATAAGTCAAGCTTAAAACAGCATGCAAGATAGTCTAAAAGCTTAAGGAAGAAAGGGGGGATTTAAAGGTCAAAAGCTCACCCTTGAAGATTTTCTTTATAACTGCAACTCCAGCAGGTTTTTCAAGCTCAAGACAACCCAAGAACACCAAAAATCAGTCCCTAAGCACCTCAGTAGCAAGAGGATGGTGTTTGAGTGTGTGTTTGTGTGTTAAAGTAAGACAAATCTACACTTTAAGGCATGAAAACCAAGCAAACAAGGCAATATAGATACAACACTATATCTATCCTCTTCCCTCAGATTTTTTGAACCTGGAGGAGGGAGAAGGAGCCTCCCTCTTATAGAAGAGGAAAGCCAAAGCTTCTTGGAGAAGCTAAGCTTGAATGCCATTCCTCCATATGGAGGATGGCTCAAATACTTTCCAGCTGTGCCAGCTGTCCCAAAATATCTCCAAAGAGGTGTCAAAAAGCAGCCGACCACTTGAAGTGGTCGGCCTGCTAGTTTAAGTGGTCGGCCGACCACTTTAAGTGGTCAACCAGAGCAAAAACTGGCCGGCCATAGGTGGGAGAGGTCAACACACTAAATGCAAGGTGGTGGTGTGGTGGCCGACCAGAAAAGATGGTCCAAGGACCAAGAAAGCCAGTTATCTGACAAGAAAACTAGCTAGAAAAAGGAAAAGTGGTCTCCAAGGAGAAATACTGGTCTCCCACCCTTGTACCACCTTCCAAACAAGGAAAACAAGGTTTGTACCAAAAACAAACCAAAGCAGATGCAAGACGAGAAATCGGGAGGCGAAACACACGGCCAAAAGCCCCGAAAACTAGCTGACGAGCATCAAAAGTGGTATGCAACCACAAAAGTGGTCTCCCGGACCACAGTGTTCCTCTAGGCAAAGGCAACAAGGTGTGGTTCAAAAACCACGCCAAACGGAGAATGTTAAGCGGTCTCGAGACAAGGCGCGTGGCCAAAGGCTCAAAAAATCGAAAACTAGTCTCCAAACGGGAAAAGTGGCCTACGACCATGAAAAGTAGTCTACGACCACAGAGAGATGGTCTACAAGACCACTCCCTCCCTCCGGGAAGGAAAACAAGACTTGGTCCGCAAACCGAGCCAAAGCACAAAAAGTTCCGAGGCCTGGAGGCAAGGCTCTCAGCCAAAACTCCGAAACCTCAGAACGAGCACAATATGCACCATCACCAAGCGCTCAATCGATGACGTCTAAGTCTTAAGGTTGGTTAAAAATGGGGTGTCTACAGGGTGCTCATTGCATGACCTTCCCCTCTCGTACCCAAGTTCCCGAGCCGAAACAACTTTGGTGATGACGGACACGTAGCCTTAGGCACGAGTCAGGGTTTCCTAAATTTTTCAAAAATAAAATATTTAGGTGGCGACTCTGTATCTGGCAAAGCAGTCCATGTTTGGCACTTCTTTATTAAAATCAGTTTTCCAAAACGATTTGCCAGATTTGGACTCTTTGGTGATTTATCAATCTTACATTGCACTTTGTGAGATCAGATTAAGAACCGTGACATTGAGTCCGAACTTGTAGTAGCTAGAGAACAAAACGGATTTCGCACCCTCACAGCGCGATGCCGGGGAGTTCTCGGGGCACGTCTACAGTTTCTTAGCAAAGAAAAGTGGTCGGCAGGTGGCCTCCCACATCAACAACTGGTCGGCCACCCTCCCACAGGTCCCCAAGGTGTGTTAGAAGCTTTCTAGAGCTTGTTGCACGGTTCTGAGGACAGTTGCAAACAGAGGCAAGTTGGGGCATCGCGACGGATTTCCGAACGAAGCGACCGGGCATGCATGCGCTCTTCTCCCTCTAAGGACATTGTTTTACTGCTTTATTTAGCTAATTTGCTTAGCTAGTTTATGCTTTGGTTTGTATTTAATTAGTTAATGCGCTTAACTATTCAATTTATGTTGTAATAAGCTTAATTAGTTAACTAGGATTAGTTAATTAACTAGCCTGTAATAATTAGTTTAATTAGCTTAGATTAGCTAGTTAGCTTCTTATTCGGACCCTCCTGCGAGAGGGCGTGCTGTTGTAATAAGCGTGCGTGTGTGTGATGCATGTCTTCCAAACCCCATTTCTTTCTCCCTTTTACTTAACCGCTTGCGATGGTTAGTTCTAGGGCATATTTGTTTAGCATACCTTATGCTTGCATGCGTGCATTCATTCATCTGTCTTGCATGCACCGGGCTCGACGCATCATACTAACTGCATTGTATTTCAATACATTTACTTGAATACGTGTTCAATAGCATGTTATCAAGTTGCATTTTACATGACATCTTAGAATAGCCGAGCCTATTTTAGTTGCATTTTCGCATGTGTTGAATTAGCCATCTTAAATATGAACTAGGATCATGCATGATTTCTAACTAGTTCTCTGTTTTGGCTTGGAGTACACTGTGAGTGTTTACGCTTTAGCATACTGCATGTGTGTTATTGATTGCCATGAAAGCATGCTTGCCATGAGGCTAATTGCTTATTTGATTAACTGCTTGAATGCATGTGGGTGAAGGTTGGATTACTTGAATTAGAACAATTCATCAAAATCCGCGATTTAGCCTACTTACGAGTAGCAAACCGTTTTCAAACAAACAAACATGCAATGTTTTGTTCCAGCTTAGGCGATCTAGTCTATACTTGTATGCTGTGCACATCACATAGTAATTCTAGGTTAAATAACCGGAATAAGAACACATGTGTTTTCAAAAACAACATATCATGCTTAGTAAAGACCGATCTTTGATCGGGCAAGCGGGGGTGCTCATTGCATGACCGGGGAGTTCTCGGGGCACGTCTACAGTTTTTGGCGACTCTGCTGGGGATTTAGAAAACTTGACTCGAACTCATGATATCTTGTTTTGACTACACTTATGTGTTTCTTTGCATTGCATTTGCATTGGTGCGCCTAGGACACCGTGTTTGCCGTATGCTATTCCTGAACGGTTTGCCAGGGGCTTGTTTTGAGAAGTGTGCCATAAGGCTGACCGGTTGCGGGCTCTGCCATGACGGGAACACAAACTCTGATTTTTACCGGGGCACCTCTTTTGACCATTCGACCTAGTGTATATCGGAATCCATAGTGACTATTCCAAACTAGGACAGGTTGCTCACCCGGTTGTAGTTTGTTTGAAGCCGCTGCGTACGTAGTGAAACCCCTAGCTCCTGACAAAATAGGACAGGGAAACCCTACCCCAACATAGGGGTGTTTTGGCTCTTACTTGTATGATATTTGCTATCAGAGTGTGTCTCTACAGGGTTGTGCATATCAGTTTGCAAGTCTGGGTATCAGGCCTGAGGGCATCAGTATTTGGGAGAATCAGTTTTACCTGAGGGTATTAGTTTACAGGCAGAATTTTGGGCAGAATTCTGTACAGAGCACAGTTATTCAGCTATGCTCATATCTGTTTTGGTGAAATTGGGCTGAGATGCTGCCTGTTTTCTCTTTTGCTAAGTAGTCTTGGAACCGTAGCTTCAGAAGGCTCCAATATCCCCCCAGTACACCGAACTTGTGTTGATAGACTTTGTCAGGTCAGAGATTCAATTCAACGGCAACCAGTGTTTCCTTCACCAGTGGTAAGGCAAAGAAAGGCTAATCAGGCACAAATCACCAGTTCAACAGTTCTCAGATCAGCGGTCATTATCCACCTCACCTGTGTGCAGTTGGGCTGAGATATCTGCTTCCACCTCAGAGAGGGAATACACACCTGTTTAGTCAGATCCGCAGTTTTCAGTTAATATAGAGGACATGATGCGTCAACTCTAAAAAACCATGCAGGCCATGCAGTGGGATACTGCACGCCAGACCGAGGTCGTGGCCCAGCAGGCCGAACTCATCGCCAGGCTTCAATAGCAGCAGCTACAAACACAACAGGGAACAGCTTCTGCGTCCTACCCACCTCCAGTAGAAACTCCTGCACCAAGGGCTCCTGCCCCTACCGCTAATGCCCAAGAGAATACAGATGTCCTAGTGGACCCCACTCCACCTCAGACTTCCAAAGCACAGGCCTACCCAATTAAGGCCCCTTTCGAGTTCGAAGTGGATCCAACTGTGTTAAAGGTGAGCAAGCTTGAAAAGCTGTTCAAGAAGGCTCACGGCGTGAAATCCATTCCGGACATAGAGGATGGATACACTGATTCGACCGTGACTCTGCCGGACTGATTCAAGATGCCACATATCGACCGCTTCGATGGCTCTGGAGACCCAATGGTGCACCTCCACCTGTTTTCTGATATCCTGAGGCCAATGGGCTTGACCACAGCCCAGAAGCTGTCACTATTCGGGCCGAACCATGTCTGGGATAACCGCAATCTGATATGCAAAATTAGAGAACTCCGTGAAACAGAACTGGGAAGAGATGGTTGAGGCCTTCATTGCTCAATACTCCTATAACATACAGATTGAGGTCACAACTCGTGATCTTGAAGTCACCTGCCAAGAGCCAAATGAGGGTTTTTTCAGAGTTTCTGACGAGATGGAGAGCAAAGGCCTCGATTGTGGCTACAAGGCCTTCTGACAAAGACCAGATAAGGATGGTTGTGCGCAACCTCCAACCTAAACTGATGCAAAAAATGATAGTCTTACCCCTCCCTACCTTTGCCGACTTGCATGAGCTTGGGGTACAGATCGAAGATGCTATGAAGCTGGGCCTTCTTGACCAGGAGAAGGAGCAGCCCAAGAGGGTGTTTTCCCGTAGTTCGAATGCGATCACCAGTGGTGATGCAGCTGCAAGATCTTCCGAAGTGGGCATGGTCACCACCACCACATCAAAAACAACTACCCCATTCACCGGTGCGCCCAGAAGTAGCTCACAAACAACCAAATATCCACCTTGAGTCAAGAGGGTTTTTACCCCACTTTATATGCCTTTGTCAAAGGCTCTAGGGGTCTTACTCAGGAAAAGACATCTGAAACCGTTGGAACAACGGCCTCTACCCGATCCTATCCCTCCAAAGCATGACTCGACTAAGTATTGTGCCTACCATTAACAAACTGGTCATGACACTGACAGTTGCTTTCGTCTTCGCCATGATGTACAAGATTTGTTTTGACAACAAGGTCATCGTCGCACCAGTCTTGCAAAGTCTATCGGCACTTGATCAATGAACTTGTGGGGGATAATGTGACCATGTGATCGGAGGATGAACCACCTGCGGGATGGTGCTCAATTTAATCCGGATGCGGCGTATGGCACGCACAGTCTTGAACATTGTGCAAATGCTAGTTTTTGTACTTTTCGACTTGGGTATTGGGTCAGTTTTGTTGTGTTGTATAGAGTCAGTCTTTTTGTATTGAGTCAGTCGGGTCTGTCTTTTTATATTGAGTCAGTCGGGTCTGTCTTGTTGTATCGAGTCAGTCCTGTTTTGTTAGAGTCGGGTGATTTTGGGGGTGTTACCTCGGACATCACTTTTTTTTTGTGTGTTTGTCTTTTCGCTTTCTTTTGAGTCTGTTTCTGCCTTGGAGCTAGTTGTGCCAACAGATTTGAATGAAACAGCAATGATCTTCACACTCTTGTGTTTGTTTTCTGTCTTGAGCCAGTTGTGCCATAAGATTTGAATAAAACGACAGTGCATTTCACCTGCTCTTTTGTGCCTTGAAATTATTGCATTGACCTAGGTTTTTCAAAACTTTTTGAACAATGTGTTGAAAACAAAGAGAAAGAAATTCCTCTGGATTTGCAAAATTTGATCAAAATGTTCAACGGTCAACCACAATGTAAGGCCTGTGTGGCCAGATTTGAAGCAGCCCACGAATTAGGGGCAAGAAGGTCAGACGTCATCAAAAGAAGCTTGCAAAGCTAGATCAGAAGCACTCCTTGAACTAGTCAGATGTGCTCGAAGAGTCAAAAATTGGGACATTTCTCAAGCCAACGAAGAGCGGCAAGAATGCCAAACCCCAGAAGAGAGGAAAGAAAGAAGTATTACTGAAGGACAATTGAGCTCCTATCCACAACACTAGGGGAAATTCAACCCCCCATTGGATGGACTCTTACATCATCAGCGAACAACAGCCACTCTCCTGGATTCAGATGGCTTCGAGATCTCAAAACCATTTGGCATGGACCAAGCTACACTTTTACCCTTTGACAGGCTCGCTTGGCCGAAAACCCAGAGGGGCGACCCAGGCAAAAGTTAGAGCAAGAAAAAGAAGAAAAATAAAAAGAAAAGCAAAAAGGACAAAAAAGAAATTAAGAAAAAAGAAATGAAAATTTCTGAAAAGAAGTGAACAAAGAAAAGAAATGAAAAGAAAAGAAGAATATAGCTCGCAAGGTTGAAAACCCAAAAATGGCGGCCTTGGCAAAAGTTAGAGCGCAAAAGAAGAGGTTAATACCCGAGCATACCTTAACCCGGAACTACGTAAGGCTTGATTCCCATGTTTGGGATATATAGGCAACTGCATTCTGAAGTCCAGCCATAAACACTTCTAAATTGATTGTGTCCATGTAATGGTTCTGATCATATTTGTCATCGCTGTATCTGAGTGTTCGTTGGTGATCGTCACTTTGAGAACTAGTTATAATGTGCTGCGGTGCTATTCAAACAAGGGGCAACTTTCCGTTGCCGTGCAATGTCATTTAGACAAGGGGCAATTTTTCATTGTTTTGGATCTGAGGTTGTGCATCTCAAGAGTAAATTCTGTGTTGGTCGAGCAGTGGCCATTTGTAAAAACAGTTTTGAGATTTTTTTTATGAAGTTGACTAATTCTCTCAAAAATTACTCCATCTTTTCTAAAACTTGACCATTTCTTGGACCCAAAAAAGGAAAATTTTCAGTGCTCACAGCCTAACTTGCATGATTTTGATTCAGAAAAGTCGAACAAGTATGTTAATCTAACTCTCATATTGGTCAAAATTGTTTTAGTAGAAAGCCAAAACAAAAAATGGTCAAAATGATGATCTAGAGGCACAGTTGAGTTAGGTTTTCTGTCTTTCCCCCGTTGTTAACATACTTGCCAGAACGGGCACCGTATTCTCCAGAAAGGGCACAGCTAAAGCTAACAACAAAGGGCTGAAAGCTCTCTCATCCTCCAAGCAATGAGGTATCAAGCCAAGTGCGAAGCACGAATTGGAATGGATCAGGATATTCCACTCCCTCATCTGGACATGTCTGATCATGTCCAAATTCCTCAGCAGGGCATCATCAACCAATGTCAGTTGTAGATTTGCTACACACTCAGTTGTAGCGCAACCCCTCTGCGGGAAAGTTCATTGTTGTGAGCAGAAGAAGAGAATCTAGCAGAATGCTAGGGGCAAGAGCCCGTAACTTCTTGTTTATTCATCAACCACCTAGAGGAAGGATAAAAAGAAGAGAGATTGAAGAATAGAGAGACGTGCGCTGAGAGAAAAAGTGAGGAGATGGCTTTTTCAGAAAAATAGAGCCTGAGGGCTGAGTGATGTGAGAATCACAAATGAGAAAGGGTGGGAAACAATATCCAGAAAAATAGGCTCCCTGTGCATATCTGAGTGTCGTGTGCGTGTTTTGTTTGTCTCGATTCTTGTTATGAGTCGTTTCGAGTGTTTAGGTTGTTTACCTTTTGTTTTCCTTTGTTGAGTCGTGGTGTGCTGTGTTCAGTCGTAGGCTCAATACCCAGTTGAAAACTCTTTCTCACTCTCAATTTCAAAAAATCGTTTTGTGCTCAGAGTGTTGTGTCGTTCTCTATATTTGTGCAAAATAGGATTTGTTTTTTCATAAAACTGCAGGGTTCAACCCGGGTCATGCGAGAGCAGTAAAACCAGGACCTGTCTGAAGCTACATAGGTTCCACACTGCAAAGCAAAAGAAAATAAGGAAAATTTGGAGCATCTAATTTTGTTTTAACTTCTGCAAGTTCTGTCACTACATCCCGTGTGTTCAGAATGAGCTGTGTGTTCAGAGTGAGCAGTGTGCTGTATAAGCTGTGTGCCAAATAAACAGAATACTGTGTTATGGGCTGTGTGTTCAGAATGAACAGTGTGCTGCATGAGCTGTGTGTTCAAAGGAAATAGAATACTGTGTTATAGGCTGTGTGTTCAAAATGAGCAATATGCTGTACAAGTTGTGTGGTCAAAGTGAACAAAATATTGTGTGGACTGTTTCGATACCAGAACGGCAATCAAAAATGCTCTCCCTGAGTATCATTCCCTGCCAGGGGCGTTTTAGCTGTGTTGCAATGAGTTCCTAAGAGACCAACTGCGATGGTAGAAACTAGAGTTTGAATGGTTGTTGCCTAGAACACAAAGGTTCAGGATTTCCGAGACTAAAGTCTGGTTTAAATACCCAGGGGTGTATCCCCAGCTTGAAATCTGTATGGGAGCCCCGTAGGTTGAGGTAGTGGGTATGCGCCTCAATTCTGGATACTGAACCAACCTAGTTTGTCACCCCGTTGGAGAATAGGGAAAGTTGTGAATATGGTCAGGAAGAAAGGTGGCATCCCAAGTGTTCTATGTGAAGAGTCCTTGTCAGCATTTCAGGACCTTTATACTGCGAGTTGAAGGTAAGTGTTCAAAGAGCACGAGGGGAGATCCCTGTCAGAGTAGAGCGGTTCATCGCCACTCACCCCATGAGGTGCTTTCTAAAGCGCCGCTATGTTTGTTTATTGCATTCCTTAAACATCATGCATTGTATTACATTGTACCTATCAAGTTTCTTTTTCATTCATGCACGATATTGTATGTACGGTTCATTTGAAACTGGCGCAACCAGGCGATATTGGATGTGCGGTTCATTCAAAGAGGTTCCGTTTAAGATCATTTGCTCTAGTGTATCCATCACACTTCATTTGCTCTAGTGTATCCATCACACTTCATTTGCTTTAGTGTATCTATCATACTTTGCTCACTTAGTGCATCTATCACACTTTGTGTTCACCTTTAGTGTATCTATCATACTTTGTTCACTTAGTGCATCTATCACACTTTGTGTTCACCTTTTGTGTATCCATCACACTTTGTTCACTTAGTGCATCTATCACACTTTGTGTTCACCTTTTGTGTATCCATCACACTTTGTTCACTTAGTGCATCTATCACACTTTGTGTTCACCTTTAGTGTATCCATCACACTCTATTCACTTAGTACATCTATCACACTTTGTGTTCACCTTTAGTGTATCTATCACACTCTGTTCACTTAGTGCATCTATCACACTTTGTGTTCACTTTTAGTGTATCTATCATATTTTGTTCACTTAGTGCATCTATCACACTTTGTGTTCACCTTTAGTGTATCTATCATAGTTTGTTCACTTAGTGCATCTATCACACTTTGTGCTCACCTTTAGTGTATCTATCATACTTTGTTCACTTAGTGCATCTATCACACTTTGTGCTTAATGAGTAAGCTTCGTGATCTTAATGTTCAAGTTCCTGAATCTATCCAAGTTGAGGCTATTATAGCAAAACTCCCTCCTAGTTGGAATGATTATGGGAAGAAATTATTGCCTCTAACAGAAGACCTTACTTTCGAGAAATTAGGAAAACACTTACGATTTAAAAAAGAAAATCGAATTCGTGATGGTGTTTATCCAAAGTCATCTGTAAATCATGTTGATGGGGTTGGGACAAACAAGAACAAAAGAAAGGATTTGAGCATTAACAAGAAGAACTTCAAGAAGGTTAAAAGAGCCTGTTTTCATTGTGGAAAGCCAGGGCATTATATTCAAGAATGTAAAATCCTAAAGAAACAAAAAGATAAAGACAAGGGCACCGGTTCTCATGCTGCAAATGTACTGGAAAAAGATGTGAAAAATCTTATAGCCATGGTTTCAGCCATGGAAATTGGAATGCTTACCGAAGTGAATATGACTGCTATACAAAAATCTTCAGACTGGTGGTTTGATTCCGGTGCAACTGTGCATGTCTACAATGACAAAAATCAGTTTCTGAACTATGACCTTTCTAGTGTCAAAGAAGTACTCATGGGAGATGGCAACACTACTAAGGTTTTGGGCAAAGGCAACATTGAAATTTATTTCACCTCTGGCAAGAAACTTACTTTGATGAATGTTCTGCATGTTCCAGACCTTAAGAAAAATTTGATTTCTGCAAATCTGTTGTGTAAGAATGGCATGAAGGCTGTTCTTGAGTCTGATAAGTTGATTCTGTCTAAGGGTGGTATGTTTGTTGGAAAAGGCTATTCTTGTAACAGGATGTTTAAACTCAATATTAATAATAAGACTATTTCTTGTGCTTGTATTGTTGAGTCGAATTGTTTATGGCATAACGGTTTAGCACATTTGAATTATGGTTCATTGAATTATATGTCTAAACAAGGTTTGATTTCTTTTAAACCTGGTGACAAATCAAAATGTGAAATTTGCATTCAAGCTAAGATGACTAAAAAACCTTTTCCGAAGACAGAAAGAAATTCTCAACTTCTAGAACTTATACATTCTGACATTTGTGAATTAAATGGCCATTTAACTAGAGGAAGCAAACGGCATTTTATAACTTTCATAGATGATTTTTCGAGGTATATTCATGTTTATTTGATTCGAACAAAATATGAAGCTTTTGATATGTTTTTAAGATACAAATCTGAAGTTGAGAATCAAAAAGAAAAGAAGATCAAAGTGCTTCGTAGTGATAGAGGAGGGGAATATTTTCCTAATGAATTCTCAAAGTTTTGTGAAGAACATGGAATTGTTCATCAACAATCTGCACCCTACACACCACAACAAAATAGTTTGGCTGAAAGGAAAAATTGAACTCTTATTGATATGGTCAATGCTATGCTTATAAATGTAAAGCTATCTTTCGATCTTTGGGGTGAAGCATTACTCACAGTTTGTTATATTCATAACAAAATACCATCTAGGAAATTGGTTTATTCTCCATATGAATTATGGAAGAGTAGAAAACCAAACTTGGAACACCTCAAAGTGTGGGGGTGTTTAGCATTCTATCGAGTTCCTGATCCAAAAAGAATGAAATTGGGACCAAGGACTTTCGGGAGTAAATTTGTAGGATATGTAGAAAGATCAAAAGCATATCGTTTATTGGACTTAGAGTCTAAAGTTATAGTTGAATCTAGAGATGTTGAATTTATTGAAGATAAATTCATTCAAGATTCAAAAATAATTAAAGAGCCTACACAAACTCCAATGACTGAAGATCTTACTTCATCACAAACAACTCTTTGAAACAAGAGGAAATCAAATGATGCTCTAATTGAGCCTAGGAAAAGTCAAAGAGTTAGAAAAGAGAAATCTTTGGATCCTAATTTTATTTCATCTCAGGCTATTGTTTTCCTAGTTGAAGGTAGTAGAGATATAGTTTTCTCTAAAAATACCTATTTTGTTACATTTAGAACATGATCCTAAGACTTTCAAAGAGGCCATGACATCAAGAGATGTGGGTTTTTGGAAAGAAGCAATTTTTTATGAAATGGACTCAATTATGTCCAACAATACTTGGGTCTTAGTGGATTTACCTCCAGGATCAAAGGCAATTAGTTACAAATGGGTATTTAGAAGAAAGTTCAATACAGATGGATCCTTACAAACCTTTAAAGCTAGATTAGTAGCTAAAGGATTTACACAGAAAGAGGGCATCGATTATTTTGACACATATGCACTTGTTGCCATAATTACTTCTATTCGTGTTTTGATGCCTCTCGCTTCAATTTATAATTTACATATTCACCAAATGGATGTTAAAACTGCATTCTTAAATGGTGATCTTAGTGAACATGTATACATGGAACAACCTGAAGGATTTGTTCTACCTGGTAATGAGAAGAAAGTGTGTCGATTGGTTAAGTCTCTTTATGGTCTAAAGCAAGCACCTAAACAGTGGCATGAAAAGTTTGATTCCATAATACTATCGAATGGTTTCAAACATAATTCTGCTGACAAGGTAATTATTCAAAATTCACTAAGGAATATGGGGTATTTATATGTCTTTATGTTGATGATATGCTAATATTTGGCACCAATATGAAAGGCATAACAGAAACTAAGAAGTATCTTACTTCAAAGTTTAAGATGAAAAATCTTAATGAAGTAGATACTATGTTGGGAATCAAAGTTATAAGACACAGTGGGGGTTTTGCTCTAAGTCAATCACATTACATTAGAAAAGTGCTTGAAAAGTTTGAGCATCTTAAGATTAAAGAAGCAAATACTCCTTTTGATTCCAGTATGAAATTAACAATAAATTCAGGAAGAGCAGTTGCTCAACTTGACTATGCAAGTGCCATTGGAAGTCTTATGTATGCCATGCATTGTACTAGACTAGAAATAGCATTTGCAGTAAGCAAACTTTCAAGGTACACTTCTAATCCAAGTGTAGATCATTGGAAAGCAATCGAACGAATACTTGGATATCTTAAGCAGACTTCTAGACTTGGACTATTTTATTCAAAATTTCTAACTATACTAGAAGGTTATACTGATGCTAGTTGGATCACAAGTGCAGGTGATAACATGTCCACTAGTGGATGGATTTTTACTTTAGGTGGAAGTGTTGTTTCATGGGCTTCAAAGAAACAAACTTGTTTTTCACATTCTACTATAGAGTTAGAATTCATAGCGTTGGCAGCCGCAAGCAAGGAAGCAGAATGGCTACGAAATATGTTGTTAGATATAGAGTTGTGGCCACAACCAATGTCAACCATTTCTTTGCATTGCGACAGTCAAGCTACGTTGGCTAGAGCTTATAGCAATATTTATAATGGTAAGTCTAGGCATATTAGTATGAGACATGAATATGTCAAACGACTAATTAAAGATGGCATTATTACCATTACATATGTAAGGACAAGCAATAATTTAGCAGATCCCTTTACCAAAGGCTTGACAAGAGAAATGGTAAGGATAACCGTTTTAGCTATGGGGCTTAAACCTTTTGAAGAAAGTCACTAGTAATAGAAACCCAACCTTACTTTAGCAAAACTACTGATAAGGTTTAATGGGTAACAACAAGTTACTAATGATTTAATAAGCACTGAAATTTATGCCCCGCGGAATGTTCAATGCAGAGTGTTACAAGTAAAGAGGAGGATGAGTTAAAATACTCTTAATGAAGTTTAATAATGTCAGGATAACAAGGACACATATGTCAACTTCACCTATATGAGCATAGGGAGTGGTGCCGCTTCTAACAAAATTTTGGGTTTAATTCTTGTAAATGTTCATGAAACTAGGACGTAGCACATGACCATAAAACGTGCTGCAAGATATCAGAATTTTTTCATTTAAATTAGACAAAGTCAAGTATGTGGTTTTCCCAGTTTTGACACGAAGAAGATATGGTTTAAGCAATAGCCACCATTGTCTTCGTCAAAACTTTGGAAAGCTTACATTAATTGAAGGTTTAGTTCAAAAGACACCTTCTTGTATTCATGAACTTGTCAAAACTGACTATCGTTTTTTTTTTTTTTTTTTTTTTATATTACAACCTAGTGGGGGATTGTTATACTTTGAGGAGTTCAAAGTAGATAGGTTAGGTTGTAATAGTTAAATAAGGGAAGTCCCATATCGTTAGTGGAGAGATAGTTTTGTAGGTATATTAATAAGAGACCCATTTGGACTATTGTCTTAATACAAGATAAAAAGAAAGGATCCCATGTGCTCCAAGTGTGGAGCACTGGAGTGCACATGCACACACGCGGGCGCGTGGGCAGTGGCGCTTTAGAGGCGCACTTAGCACGTGGCGCGTGCGATGCGATCGATCTACTAATACAAGCGTGTGTCAAGATGCACTGAATAATAATTATTATTTTTCAGTTTTTTATTTGAATTGAACAAGTATGTTTAATCAGATTGAATAGACATGTTCTTTCAAATTGCATTTCCTCTGGTTCTGTAACATGCTAGGATCCTTGACATTTTAATATGTCTTCTTCTCTTCCCTATTTGTTCTTTATTTTTTGTCAGTTACAGTTTGAGTATAAATTCTACAGAAAACCTCCAGAGTTGCTATCTGTAGGTTTTGGCTTTGTTGTATGCTGGAGGCGATTTGCTAGGAACCTTTTAGCAAACTCTAAATGAGTGGGTGCAAATTTCGCCTTAAAGAAAACGATTTATCGTGCCTCAAAGCCGCTATTTTTTCATTCTATTTTTCTTTTTATTGTTCTAAATTTCTAACACTATTTATTTTTACGGTTTTGGGTTCAAATTTCTCATTTTAGGCCAAACATGTCTCAAGATGCGAGAAATTTTTTAGTCTTCTAAAATTTAGAAATTTGAGATAAAATCTCACAATTTTATCCTAATATTTGGTTTTGGGATCAAATATCTTAATTTTGGCATGAAATTTTATTTATTTGGGATAATTAATTTTGGTAGTATTCCTCAATGCCCATTGATGTTCACTTTGTGAGTATTTGGGAAGTTGCTATTTTAGTAGGCTAGTTTGGATATAAAATATGAGAAATTTCACCTATCAGCTTCCTATCAAAATACCCAGTTTTTGGATATTGATAAGGAGTTTAGAATTTCTTTAAGTTGTATTTGGATCATGAATTTTTGTAGGAAATGTGGGTGAAATATAATTACATTTCACCCTTTTTCTTTTTTTTCTTTTTCTCTCTTTTCAAATCTTTATCCAAATCCATCCAAATATAGCCTTAAAGTTACTAGAATTGGTTTTCAAAATTACATTATGCTACCATTGACAAAGTACTTACTTTAGAAAAAGACACAATTGTGACTAATTGTACTGTAATTGAAAATTTCAATTTTAGTCACTTTTTTTTTTTTTTTTTTAAAGAACAAACTTGAGTCATTTTAGGTGGCATACATTGACAATATTTTTGGAAAATTCTATTTTCACACACCTACTTATCTCAGCGTACATCATTTCTCAATGCATACACTTATTAATTTGGTTATTGATTATTCTTCTCATTCCGCACACTTTATATTCCAATTACACCCTAACTCATATAGTTGTACACACACCACCCAAACCCTCCTTCCACACACCTTTACCCATTTGGCTACACACCTGATGTATGAAAATGACCTATTGAAGAGACATTGAAGACCCATTGACCTCCATTGAAGACCTATTGACATCTCTAAGAGCCTAAATTTGGCAACTCCATTGAAAACCCTCCATTGCATCCTTGAAGGTGAGGATCTCCCATCTATTTTGAAATCTTTTTATGTGTTATCATAGCCCAACTACTTGGGTCTACAGAGCACCAATTGTTCAAAACACCATAAGGGTCCTTCATAGAATTTCTGATAGTAATCAAAGAAGAACAAGATTACTAGTTGTGAATATGTATTCATTCCATTGCATTGTTCAAATAGTCTTCGTCCCATTGTTCAAAGAAGAACAAGATTACTAGTTGTGACAACTCCATTCTGATAGTCTTCGTCTCCTGCATTGTTCAAAATTTCTATGTGGATATGTATGTATATATTGATATATATCTTTGTTTTTCTCTCCATGAAATCAAAGATTACTAGTTGTAACCACTACATAGAGTAGGTGAAGAATAACAAGAAAGAGATTTGAAAGAGATTTTTGATGTAATAGAAAGAAAACAACAATTTGGGTTTTCGCTTTATCATTTCTAATTCTTGACACAACAAGACTAGTTTACGTTTTAAATTAGGGTTTTTTTAATTAAAAAGATGTGTATTAAGATTTTTTTTTAAATTTAAAAAAGACGTGTATAGAGAAAATTAGAATATAATATTAAAGTTGTATTTTGATATTTATTATAGTCATTTTACTTTAGGGTATAATTGTCATTAAAATAAAATTTCATTAAGTGTGTGCACTGAGATAAGTATGTGTGTGGAAATAGAATTTTTCAATATTTTCACTACTTAGATGTGATGGTTGATAAGTTCATCATTTCTCAACATAGGATTTTGGTACTAGATTTATGCTTTAAAGAGCAATACCAAGCTCGGAAAGATAGTGGGCATCGCAGGACTAGATAGTGTGACCTAAAAAGGGATAAATTAGACACATTTAATAATAGGATAGATAAAGAAGGTACTTGGGACATGGAATATAATGCTAACTATATGTGGAACTTGATGGCCAATTGTATGTTGAGAATCTCAAGGGAAGTTCTTGGAGAGTCGAAAGGAAAGGAACCTAACTTTAGGAAAACTTGATAGTGGATGGAGAAGGTCCAAGCGGTAATAACGATAAAAAAAAGAGAGTTTTAAAAAGTGGCAGAATGATAGAACTGAGGAAAACCTTAAGCGCTATAGATTGGCCAAAAATGAGGTCAAAAAGTAGTCAGAGAGACTAAGTTGAAAACCCATGATGACCTATACACTAGACTAGATAGTAAGGAGGGAGAGAAGAGGATATACAAACTTGCTAAAATAAGATAAAGGAAAATAAAATATTTTAATTTGGTTAAGTACATCCAGGGAGAGGACTTTAAGGTGTTAGTGAAGGATGAAGAGATTAAGGAGGGGTGGAAGAACTATTTTGAGAAGTTGTTAAATGAGAAACATGGAAGTAGGTTAAAAGGGAAGAAAGTAGGTAGTAATAAGGAAAACCAAGACTATAGGTTCTATCGTAAGATTAGAGACTTTGAAGTGGAGTTTGCACTTAAGAAGGTAAAATTGAATAAGGTTTTAGGACCCGATGATATACCTATTGAAGAGTGAAATGTTTGGGTCAAAAAGGGGTTGTTTGGTTGACTAGGTTATTTAATAAGATTTTGTTGACTAGGAAAATGCCAAAAGAATGGAGGAAGAGTATTTTAGTACCAATATATAAGAATAAAGGAGATGTCCATAATTGTAACAACTATAGAGTAATCAAGTTAATGTGTCACACAATGAAAGTGTGGGATAGAGAGATGAAACGTCGATTGCGAGATATAACAAATGTGTTAGAGAATCAATTTAGGTTTATGCTTTGTAGGTCAATAATGGAAGCGATCTATCTTTTGAAGAAAATAATATAAAAGTATAGAGAAAATGAAGAAGGCAATTGTATAGTTTTTATCAATCTTGAAAAAGCCTATGATAGAGTGCCTCGGGATATAATCTGCTCGGTATTAGAGAAGAAAGGAGTGACAAAAGGTTACATTTATGTGATTAGGGATATGTATGAAGGTGTAGTAACCACTATTAGATCACCTGTTAGAAAGACAAGTGAATTTCCAAGTACTATAGGATTATACCAATGATCAACTTTAAGTCCTTATCTTTTCGCTTTAGTTATGAATAAGTTGGCACGCAATATTCTAGATGATGTGTCATGGTGTATGTTTTTTACAAATGACATTATGTTAGTGGATGAGACTAGAGAGGGAGTTATCACTAAGTTGGAGATTTGGAGAAAAGCACTTGAATCTAAAAGATTTAGGAGCAGAATTAAAATAGAACATATGAAGTGTAATTTTAGTAACAGTCACAATGGAAGTAGAGCTGAAGTGAAGATTGAGAACCAAGAACTACCTAAAAGTGAACATTTTCGTTATTTAGGATCGATTATCTCAACGACTGCGGAGATTGGAGTGGGTGTGATTCACAAAATTAAGGCGGGGTCACTTAAGTAGATGAGTGCTTCTAGAGTACTGTGCAATAAACGAGTACTCATTAAAGTTCTATAGAACGACTATTAGACAAACAATGTTGTATGGGAGGGAATGTTGGACAACTAAGAAATAATATGTAAATAAAATGAATGTTGCTGAGATAAGGATGCTAAAGTGGATATGTGGTAAGATTAGAAAAGACAGAGTTAGGAATTAGTATATTCGAAAATGGGTAGGAGTAGCACCGATAGAAAATAAGTTGAGAGAAAATAGATTGAAATAGTTTGTTCATATACAACGGAAACCAACAAAGGCAGCAGTGAAGAGATGAGATACAGTGACGGTAGATGGTAATGTTAGGGGAAGGGGTAGACCTAAATTGACGTGGAGTAGTGTAATAAATAGATATATAAATCTCCTTAATTTGATTAACGAAATGGTTTTGGATAGAGTAGAGTGAAGAAGAAAGATTCATGCAACCGACCCCATATGATGGGATTTAAGATTTGGTTTGGTTTGGCTTGGTTATTGTAATACCTCATTCTAAATTTCAAGTAATTCTATTGAATATTGTTTGAAGGAATTAAATTTACAATTCAAAGGACTTTATTAGAATCATTTTCAAAGCATTTGATTCGCTATCATGTGACAAAATACTAGACAACATTCAAAAGTATTACAATTATAAGATCCCATTTTCAAAGGAAAGATTAGAAAAAGAATTAATTTCAATTAAATTACAATCAGAGCCACAATTGCCACCAATATAGCTAATAGTTGCTGACATCCAATCTTTCTTAATCCATTTGATGAATTACTAGAATCACTAGAGACTGAAGATTGAGATGGCGCTCCATTTGATGAGTCATTGGCAATCGAGATTTGAGGTGGTGTTGCATATGGTGAGCCATTTGTAGCTTGAGATTGAGAAGGTGCTACATATGGTGAACCATTTGTAGTCGGAGATTGAGAAGGTGCGGTATATGGTGAGCCATTTGCACCTAAGGATTGAGAATAAGTCTTTTCCCCGTGGGTTGGCCTTTGTGTGTCTCCTTGTTTCACATCTACCGAGAGCTTTTGGCCACCTTTCTCGCAATGCAACCCTACACCACAAACAAAATATTTTGGTCCCGGGGTTTCAAGAGTAATTGTATCCTCTCCTGACTCCAGTACTCCATTTTGTGGAATAATGCAATTTTTGTAACCATATCCGTCCACAGGATACACATTGTGAAGTCCAATAGTATACTTGAAAACTGTATAACCAAAAAAAAAAAAATTCAATTAAAATGTAATCAACTTATCATTACAGCTTCGATAAATAAAAACTTGAAAACATGAATATTTGATCCAATTGCACATATATATACATATATTGAGTAATCTAAAATTTTGTGTTTAAACCAAACATGTTGATCATATCATGAAGATTTACAAAGTTATATTACCGAGTTTGTCTCCAATCCGAAATTCCTTGCCTTTGACCCAACCTTTGTAATCGCCCGTTGTTGTCCATCCAGCTTCATCACCAACTATGAACTCTTTAGCGAAAGTGACTGATGGAAGAACAATAGCGAGGACGAAAAAGGTGAATAAGTATTGTTTGCCCATTGAGTTATTGTCGTAATGTAATGTAAGAAAATAGATATGATTCTTTTTTTTGTCTTGCAAGTTTCAATTTATTGAGGAATGAATGAAGAAATTAATAAGGGGGTTATTTATAGAGTTTTTCCATGGAAGGTTTGGAGACAAGTAACAAAATAGTATGTATGAATTGTCTAGGGATGACCAAAAAAGGAATATGCAACATTCACAAGAACTAAAAAAATGTGAGGTGCCTTACTATTTTTGGTGAATTGTGGTCTTGGGACATATTTTGGAATATATTTAGGTTACAAGACTATAGTTTCAAATCAGCTAATTTTTTTGATTGTTGTGACCAAGTCTTTGTTGTATTTTTAGTTAAAATATTTCAAAATACAACATACGAAATCATATTTGTCCATTAGTATTGAATTAGGGATTTAAAATCTAATTATGGCTTTTTGATGCACTAGCCGTTGGTATTTTTTGATTGACTCTTCTGATTGAAAGTGGGTTTCATCACAAAGTCTTCTATCTTCACAAGACTATAGTCTAGTTTGATATTTGGGTAGATCACCGAACTGTTTCTCGATCGCATTGTGAATACACGCTTGTAAAGAAGCGACAATTGAATTTTATTAGATTTTAATACTTTGTGATGGAATTATATTAGATAAATTATAAATATATCTCATAAGATTTTATTAAAATACAAATCGCTCCTTGTGGTTCTAAAAATTACATTCCATCCCTTGAGATTTCTAATTTCATAACAAATCACCCTTTTATTAATAAATCAAGTAAATTAACAGTTTTTAATGATGTTAGAAACATGTTTTAATTAATAATTTAAACAATTTTATTATTATATAGCAGAGTAATTACGAATTTTATTTTCTTTAGTTAATTCTGTTAAATAAAAAATTTTAATAAAAAAGTATATGTAATTTTTCAAATCACATGAAACAACTTGTATTTTAAACAAATCTCAATAAATGTATTTATAATTTACCCAATTATATTTGATAGGAACAAACTGTAAATTTGAACGAACTAGCATTAACATCTGATCTTAATTAATACATGTAATTTATGAACTATATGTATCCAGAGCATGGATAGGAATTCTAATTGTCTATGATTTTTTACAACAACATGCTAGAGGGGGCATGAGAAAGATGATTACTTGGTGCTCTTAGGACACCGTCTGTTTGTGCTCCTGACCAATCAATATACACTATGTTTATTGTTATCCTCTAATCATCCAACACAAAATCGTAGGTCTCACCTCCACCAATTACATGTTTCTAAAGCACCCCATGACTGTGCCCTAAACCACCAAATCAATTCGAGAGAGATTATCTTTAACATTTCTGAACAAGTAGACATGTTGACATTCCTTGTTTTTGCTCCATACACTACGACTCCCCTAACTCTTCCCTCACTGGGAGAGAGAACATAAACAACCCTCAAACATCACAACACCACAATGCAATCTTCCAACCCCCATAAATTAGAATTATATTTGAAAATAACAAAAACAAGAAAAACAGAAAACAAAAAAAGGACAGTAAACAAGGATGAGGGGAAGAAACAGACAATACAACCAACCCAAAAGCCTATGGTTTATCATTGGGTTTTGGCGAATTTTGTGGAAACTTATTATACGGCGAAGCTTGAGAACCGTTTGGAATCGAGAGGCTCCTCGGATGTTGCTGCCCATTCCTCGAAAACGACCCGACATGCGTTCTTAAACCGTTTCTAGCATTGGGACTTGAACGGTCAGCCTGCATTGTCTGGAAGTAATATGATGAGCTGGCCATGTCCTTGAGGTTTGGCAGAGGCTTTAACGCTTCGACAACTTCACTCATCAGAGGTCGGGCTTTTGGGTCCCGGCTAAGGCAGCGAGCAGCCAACTGTGCGGCTTTTTGGGCACCTTTTATCGAGAAGTGGCCTTCGAGCCGGGGGTCTATCAGTCTGTAAAACTTTCTTCTCTCTCCTAGGTGTGGCCTCGCCCACTCCACTAGATTGTGTTCTCCGTTGGGGCGGTTTTTGTCCATTGATCTTCTGCCAGTTAACATTTCAAGCAGAACCACACCGAAGCTGTAAACATCACTCCTTGATGTAAGATGCCCTGACACAAAAATAAGAGAAGCTCAGAATGAAGTGTCTCGAATCATGAGCCATGTATTAATGACATTCATGAATTTTTAAACTGGGAAACACAACAGTTTAAAATTTCCCTCATTCTTATCCCGTTAAATATGAAGATAGATCCCGTTAAATATGAAGATAGAAGCACAAGCCATAATTTAAAATAAGAGAAATTATCTAGTAGATCCGACCTATAACACCACGTGGTGTGCCCTTCTAAAAGTAAAGGACATGTTAGTACTTTGATTCCCATTATTTAGATAAGATATATGCCCTCTCATTGTTGGGTGGACACGAGACAACGAGATAGACCAGACCTACCAGATAACTACTCCTAAAATACAAGTTTGTGATAAACAAACCTACACAAGGGAGAGACACCTGTACCCAACCTGTATATATTAGACAATTATCATAGACCAAATTCATTTACCTGTCATCACATATTCAGGAGCTGCATAGCCATAAGTTCCCATCACACGAGTAGAGACATGAGTCTTATCTCCCTCAGGACCATCCTTGGCAAGTCCAAAATCAGAAAGTTTGGCATTGTAATCCTGGAATGACACTTCATTAGAAAATGAAGAAATCAGGAGAATAAATCTAATCTTTTTCCAGAGATTTTGTCACATACTGCATCTATTAGGATGTTGGAGGTTTTAAAATCTCGATATATAACTGGCCTTTTTGCTTCCTCGTGAAGAAAAGCAAGGCCCCTTGCGGCACCAAGAGCAACTTTCATCCTGATGGACCATGGAAGAGGTAGGGATCCTGCACGTAATGGTAACTATAAGAGAATATCAAGCAAAGATACTATAAGTCAAACTGTTGATACCAGTACAGATCCAACAATGACTAAACAAATATATAAACAAAATCACACAATTCATAGGCCCATGTTATTGTTTCCAAAACAACATAATCCACGTTTCTTACATGATAGGAGTAGCAGCTCAAAGTTTTTTGAGTTCCTAGACCAAACATCAAAATGAGGCCCTAGGTCTTAAGTATTTGGACCTATGTCATCTGGAATGTGGATCGTTCCGGTAAGTAGAATAGGAACGGGAACATGATGCATCACATGCTCTAAAATGTGGTATGATAGGGGCAGATTTTTATATATTATACTTAAGAATTTAAAGTACTTCTAGAGTATCTTTTTTTTTTTAACCATTAAATATCCAATAAAATGTAATATTTTCTATGAGCATTATGACCTATTTTTTGATTTTATCTTGTCAAAACTTAACTCACCTTAAATTTTAGTTCATTATATTTGAATTCCTAAGATAACATTTTACAACATATATTGAAAAAAACTTTTAGGATCGCTTTGGATCACTAAATTTACCATTTTGGAACAAAAATATACCATGTTTCGGAACATGCATACCAATATGTAATTCGTTAGGATATTAGCATTTTCTGGTAACATAGATTTGGATATATGTTACCTAGAAGGTGGATTATTAAGGTACGGGAATGAGAATGGGAATGGGAATGGGAATGCAGTATGCCACATGCTCTAAATTATGATACGATAGAGTTAGACTTGTATAGTTTACACAAATTTAAGGTACTTCTAGTATAGAGTAATTTATTTTTTAACAATTAGACATCCAATAAAATGTAGGCTTTTTTTTTCTTCAAATTAATCATATCACAATACATTTCTAAGAGCATTATGACCCATTTTTGGCGTTTTGTCATGTAAAAACTTCACTCTCCCTTAGATTATTATACTTGATCCTTTTACTCCTAAGAAAACTTTAAGGAAATCTATTGGGAAAAACTTTTAGAATTGCTTTGGATCGCTAAATTTATCATTTTCAAACAAAGTATACCATGTTTTGGAACATGCATTTTAAAATGTAATTCGCTAAGATATCAACGTTTTCTGGTAACGCCCTAATTTGGACAATTGGGACGCATTCTCTCCTCTTCTCTTCTTCTGTTCCTTCATTCTTTAATTTGGTTTCAGAGTATATGATCAAATCCAATCAAACCTCATGCAGACTAAAACTTGCAGAGAATCATCTAGGGACTGCCAGAGAAAGAAACATCAAGGTCTCGTACAGTTTGGCAGTGTCTTCAATTTTTTAATGTTTTTCAGAAATTTGTTCAACTAGGTTTGTTTAGGCTTGTTTGTGATTATAAACTCTGCTAACCCTAAAGTGCAGCTATGTCAGAGGTGCTGATAAAATTATCAGTAGTGAATTGAGTGGGTTGAGCAAGTTGGAGCTCTTGGGAATAACATCGCCCTATAGATTAGTCCAGAAAAATTGGATTGGAGCAACTGTTTAGCATGGTCACAACCATGTTCAGGAAAAGAGTTTGTAAGACGAACCAGGAATATCGGTCCCTTGCAATATATTATGCAGAACAGATAACTTTGTGGTAGGAACTTGACTATTATTACTATTTTTCAAGCTGTTGTACAATAGACACAACAAAGTTCCAAAAAATGGGTGGAAAAGCATGTTATGGGTTTCCCATCTTGAGACAGGCCTATGTGTATGTTCAATAGGAGCAGAGCAACAAAAATGTTAACCTACTGAAAAAAGTGTGAATATTGCGGAAAGACCCACCATCCTAGAGAGCTGTAAGCCAAATGGTTGCCCCATTCAAGGTTGCAGTAGTAGTCAAAGTGGTATTGCTCATTCCCATGCTTACATGTCTGAGACTTCAGAGGCTTCCTCTCAGTCTACTTCTAGTGGCACAACTAGTGAGACTTTCAGTCAGGACAAGATGCAAACTCTTGGCTGGGGTTGATATCACTAAAGAATTGGTTAAAAAAACACTAACACTCCTTGTTGTAAAGGAATTGATCAACCAAATCAACATAACCAAAAGGGCATAATTGGGGATAATTGATCCCATCTCTAAGATAATTTTAATTTCCAAATTCAATCAGAGCATTTTTATCTCCTAAAGGAAGTACATTTTCATCTTCTTGAGAAAACAAGTACGTTAGGTTGTAGACTAACAAATTCACCAATCAAAACTAATCATCCACTTAGCAATGTCATTGGTGATGTAGTACATAAAGAGAGATACCATAGACTTGTAGGGCGATTGATACATCTCTACCATGCTCAACCTAATATAGCATATACAGTAGGAGTTGTTTATCAGTTTATATAGTCCTCATACCACTCATCTAGATGTTGTTGATCATATTCTAAAATATCTCATGTCAACCCCTTAGAAAGGGCTCTTTACATAATAAATGTCGTAAAAAAGTTATTTAATTTGTAGGGGTTGGTTTTAGCTTATTTTTTAAACTCAAGTTAAGCACATTTTATGATTTTCTTATTGTTGAAATATGTGATCTCTAAACATATCCTCTCTTTTTTTAAATCATGTTTACCAACCATGTTGTTTTCAAAATTCCAATATTTTCAGACTTCTAATTTTAGTTGATTACAACTAAAAAACATGATTGCCAATCATGTTTTACCCTAGTTTGGTAAACAAGTTAAAAGTGGCTCGAGTTGTTTAAATAAGTTTTTCATAAAAAAATAAATAAAATAAAATAAGTGTAAAGTTAACAAGACCAAGAAAAAGAATCTTATCTCCAGCCATTGTTATTCAAGGTTGGATGTATTTACTGATGCAGGTTGATCCTTCATATAAGGGAATCTAGTTACTTAGCAAAGTAGAAGCACGTAGTGGTGGCTAGATCCAATGTAGAGGTAGAGTACAGGTACAGGGTTATTTGTCTCACGGAATTTGTGAGTTTATATGTCTTCTTATTTTTAGAAATTTTGGGAATATTTGATGATGGACCTATGAGATTTACTGTGAATCTGTGATAGTAAGGCAGCCATCAACATTACTCATAATACAAATCAGCATGACAAAACTAAACATATTGAGATTGATAGAGATTTTATTGAGGAAAAGTTACACAAGGGCTTTATTTGTATTTAGTAAAGGGCTTAGTAGTAAGTTCTTTCACCCTTTGTTTGCAACTTTGAAATGAGAAATATCTATGCTCTAACTTGACGGGGAGTATTATTTTGCTATGTTTTATAATTGTTTTCAAAGATAAAGGTACTATTGTAATTTTGGAATTATTTGGTATAAATAAATGGGTGTTGGGATGACTCAATTATCTCATATGAAAAAAACCCTATTCACCTCAGTGTTATCAGAGGCGCGCCTAAGCGCTAAGCAAGGCGAGGCGAGGCGAGGCGAGGCGAGGCGAGGGTGTGGCGCTTCATACACACTGAGGCGAGGCGAAATGGTGAGGCGAAGGAGAAGCGCATGAAGCGAGGCTTAGGCGATACGAAGCGACGCTTCACCAGATTTTGCCTGATTTCAGTTCGAATGATCTGGGCCCTTCATTTGGATGACTTTTGTGCAATTTGTGAACATGCGTTGCACCTTATAATTGCTTTCTACTAAATAAGAAGTCGAAACCCTAAGTCGACTTCGTTCTAGTCGACATTGAAAGGTATACCCTAAGTCGACTTCACCTGGGTCTTCTTCTTCCTTCTTCGGACATGTTCCAGTCGATTATCAGAGGTGAGTTTCTGCTCTTCTTCTTCCTTTCTCCTTTCTTCCCTTCGTCCTCTCCTGCTGCCGCTAATTCTTCATCTTCTTTTCTTCTTCCTTTCTTCATTTTTCTTTTCTTCTTCCTTTCTTCATTTTTTTTTCGTCTTCAAGAACACTGTCGGACCCCCCTCTTTTTCTTTTTTTTCCTGGTTATTTTAATTTGTTTAATTATTGTTCTGTTTTATTTTTTTTCCATTGAGAAATTTTTTTCAATTGATTTGTTTAATTATTTTTCTGTGTTATTTTACAATTATTTTGCTGTGTTAATTGTATAATTATTTTGCTGAAAAAATTTCAATTAATTTTGCTGAAAATTTTCAATTATTTTGCTGAAATTTTAATTATTTTACTGAAAAAATTTCAATTAATTTTGCTGAAAAATTTTAATTATTTTGCTGAAAAAATTTATTTATGTTAAATTTCAAATTTCTTTATTTTAATTATTAATGCATACCCTACCCAGAAAGAAGAATTGACTGGGCAAAAAAAAAAAAAAAAATGCATGATGGTTTTTGAAAATATTTATATTTTTGTTGGATATGGATATTTAGTATTTGGAATGATAAATGCATAATGGTTTTTGAAAATATTTATATTTTTGTCTATACTATTCATTTAAAAAAATTATCGTTTGTGGTCGCCTCGATTCGATGAAGCCCTCGCCTCGCGCTTAGGCGTTAGGAGACCTTGTCGCCTCGGTTCGCTTTTCGCCTTAAAAAACACTGATTCACCTTATGTTCTCTCCTCTTCTCTTCCTTTATCTTCTCATCTTTTCTTTTCCTTTAGTCTTTAACTCTTATTAGATACGTTTCCCAAAAGTATTCGAAACATTTCCCTTAATTTTTACAAGTGTATCATACCCACAACGGCATTCAACGATAGTTTCCTGGTAACTATGGAAGATACCACTCAAGTTACAAGCTGGTGGTTGAAAGAAAAGGTTTCAAGTCCACCTAGAAGTAAAAATCAGCTTTCCATTACCTAAATAGAAAAAAAAAATTATAAAAATAAAAATAAAATCCTAAAATGCTGAACAACTATAATACTAATTTCTACTGCACTTTAATAAGAAATTGGGGTACAAAATATGAAGGGCATACAAGAAGCAATCATATCAAAAGAAAGGCAGAGTCACATACTCCTAAAAAGGTGGTTCTCCAAGCTTCCTCGAGGCATGAACTCATACACTAGCAGCCGTTGATCATCCTCAATGCAGTAACCAACCAGTTTAACCAAATTAGGATGAATGAGGTCGCTGAGAAAACTTACTTCAGCCTGGCCAATGAGATGACACTTGAGAACAGCCAAGAACTAAAAGATGGCAAGGGAAAAAGCAAAATAGAAGAAGAAGAAAGTGATCAACAACTGAAATGCATTAGGAAAGTATCAAACCAGCCATTCTTTATGACCCTGAAGTCCATCATGGTTGAGGGTTTTCACTGCAACGGTAAGTCCTGTGCCAGGTTTCACTGGTGCAGTTCCATTCTCTTCAATCCACCCCTTGAATACACAACCAAAACCACCTTCGCCAAGAAGACTTTCCGGTCTGAAATTTCTCGTTGCGAACTTAAGATCATTAAATGTGAATTTTCGAAGCCGAGAAGAAACTTTGAGTTCCTCTTCAAGTTTGGAGGTGGATGAATTGCTTTCTGCATTACTTGTGGTTGTTGATGGTACTACCAGTGCAATAGGGTCTCTGCTTGTATCATTTGTAGATTTACCTTCTGCTGACACAAACAAGGAAGCAACTTAAAGAAGGTAAGGTATAACCCATCATTACAGCAAAAGCTCTAGTTGGTTGGTCTTACACAGAACTCAAACCTCACTCATTCTGTCACTATGCTGATAGGTTGAAACATATGCTATGATTCCATACACATACAAGATCCAGTTTAGTGGGAAAAAAATAAATAAAAATAAAAACAAAAATTTGATGGACAAGATGTGTATTACAAGGGTAGTGTCCAGCATAGCCACACCAGAAGTTAACAACACACACCGTAAAAAGATTATGCTAAGTGTGGCCACACAAAAACATTTCAACACGACAGAGCCAAGGCCAAAATATGAGTAGCCTATGAAACATGCATTTTACATACCACCTGCTACTGATATATCAAGAACATGATATCTGTATCAATTACAATATGCTAATGGCATGTACCACTGGATGGAAAATTATGCAGATCCTTTCAAAACGATAACAGAGTGCACAATCTTTGAGTCTGATATCACTGAAATTACTAATATCATCAATTTAACTTGCACAAGTGACCTCAGAGGGGGAAAAAATACGAAGAAATATGGCTTTCGTTGCAGAAATGTTTCAATTAAATGAGTGAAATTCTTTAGATTATCCATGCTGCCCATAGAACAAACTTCCTAATCATGGGTCGAGTGGTATTTCCTCATCTTGCATTCTTTTTCCTATTTGTTTTTCTTCTTCTTTCAACTATAAGTTGTTACCCACATTCCACCAAACTTGAAAGCAATATTTGCACAACCAAGATACTACTACTGATGCTTTCTAACTCAAATTAATAACAAACAGCAGGAGCTAAACAAACAACATATATCCATAAAATATGAACATATAGCAATTACATATAATTCCTTCAGAAAAGCAAATGAAGTAAATTAAACTTGATTGAGACCACAAAATCCATGGCAATAAGAAAGTGCAGTTTTAGCACAACACAAAAACTTTTCAGAGGGAAATAAAGGATTACCACAATGAGTACTGATGCCACTAATAGAGCTATCCACTTTAGATCTTGAAGAAATACAGCTGCCAATAAACCTCAACCTAACCCAACACCCAGTCTCCTCCACAGCATCATTTTTCTTCTTCCTACTCTTTGGTTTGCCCACATCCCAAGACTCTCCCTTTCCTAATCCCATATTTCACAAACCCTATAATCAAACCCAGATATCATCAAAGGTCTCCAAATTCCCCCCCTCCTCCCTCTTTCCCCCTCCACAACCCAACTCACAGAAACCCCAAAAACAAAATTTCCTGATAAGCCCTTCAATTTCAGAGCTATTTCCTCAAAGACCTTCAAAAATCAGATGAAACAAATCAAACCCACTTCAGAAAATTTCTCACAGATAACGTCAAAGCCCTTTTCAACCACCTCCTCGCACAACCCAACAAACAAAAGATCCCCCAAATAGTCCTTTTTCGCTTGCAGAGACAAAATAAAAATAAAAATCCTCAGAAACCCACCAAAAATCAGACAAAATAGCACAGACCCAATTGAGAAAATCAAGCAAAGATCACATTAGATACTTGGCAAAAAGCTAAAAGATTCGGATCACATGCTTGGCCTTCACAAAACAACTTGAAGAAACTTGGCTCAAAGCAAACAGTAGAAGCTGTATCAGATAATCTCGATTCAAAAGCAACCCCAGAAATGTCTGCTGCCTCAAAGATTACTGAAATCTCAACAAAAGACTCGAAGAGGAAGACTAGTTCAAACCTCAAAAAATATATGTATATATATACACATATATATTTTTGTATGCTGAAAAAAAAAATGTTGAGGCAACTAAAATAAAAATAAAATAAAACTCAATCTGATCTAAATATTTTAATTTATTTTCAATAAAAATTATTTACTTATTTTCATAATTAAAATTGATCCATAAAATAATGTTTTAATTATTATATAAAATGTTTAAAATACTTATTTTTTTATTGTTTGTCATAATCTAAAAAGTTAAAAAGTTAAAAAGTCACTATATTATTTAAGTCACATTATTTTATTTAAATCACATCACCTCTCTTCTCTATCACTTCAAACCCAACTCATATTTTATAAAAAGTCAAAAAATACATTTATTTAAATCATTCTAAACACCTCTTTAATTTTTAAAAAAAATTACATTAATAAAATTGACCAAATTTTGAATTTTTTTTTTTTTATGATATCTCAAAAAAAGAAATTGTATACACTAGTGGAATTATCGGTTTCTCACTCCCTTTTTTAATGGAATCAAAGACTAAAAATAAGGGCAATTTACCTATACCCCTCGAGGTTTAGTAAAATTATAAATACTCTCTTGAGATTTGAAAAATTACAGATATTTTCCTAAAAGTATTATTTACATAACAAATTAGAGAGCAAATTGTTTTGAAAATATAAATCTCAGGGGGTAATTTATTTTGAAAATATAAACATCAGAGGTATCTGTAATTTAGCTAAACTTCGAGGGAGATATATGTAATTTCTTAAGTTTGCTATACAGATTATTTTTTTTAATTTGAAAAATTATAAAATATTTTCTTATTAAAATTTTTTATTTAACAGAATTAATTAAAAAAATTTTATAATTGTTCCTCTTATACAATAATAAAATTATTTAAATTATTAATTAAAATATATTTATAATATCATTAAAAATTATTAATTGACTTAATAATTTATTAATAAAATGGACGATTTTATTGTGAAATTAAAAATTTCAAGAGATGGAATGTAATTTCTAAAACTATAGAGGTAATTTGTATTTTAATCAAATCCCATGATATATTTGTAATTTATTCAAAATTAAACTGCCCGGATAATACGGGTAGTGGGTTTTGAGCTGCCCGTTATGACCGGGAGACAGCTGACCGTACGACCAGATAATGGGGTATGTTCGGGAAAGCCGAAAAAGTGGAAAAGAGAGCGAGGGCAGGCAGAGGGAAGTGGAAAAAAGTGGGCACTTCGGGCAGATTTTGAGAAGGCGGGCGCGGGACCCATTTCGGTGTGTTTAGCTTGGCGGGGACCCACTTAGGTAGTGACGTGTCTAGCTTAGTGGGACCCATTTAGGTGATGATGTGTCCAGCTTTGTTCATGCATCTTCTTCTCTTTTCCAGTGATGAATGTTTTTTTTAAGAAAAATGTTTGGGAGCTCTAAATTGGGAGCACTAAAAGAGCTCTAGAGAGTGGATTCCACTGACTGATGTGATGTTTTGGCCTTAAATTTTTTTTTTTTTTGAATTTCTACCTCATTAGTTGTCCATTAGTGCTCCCAAATTAGTGAGATATATTATTGTTGTTTTTTTTAATATATATTTACACAATAATGGTTATAGATTTTAAATGTTTTATTAAATATCTCATATAATATGGGATCTATATAGAACTTATATGGTATGAGTTTTATAATTATATGAGATATTTAATAAAACATTTGAAATCGCTAATATTTTTATATATATATAGGTTTTGTTTGGGGAGAATGGGTTAAGTGGGTTTGGAGCTATTTTAGTCACGAAAAGATAAAATAAGTTTTTTAGTCTAATAAGACAAAACATCACATCCAATTCATAATCATTACAGTTTTTTTCTCACAAAAAAGTCAAAAAATCATTCCCAAACGAAATTTTTTAGTCCCAGACTAAAATAACTAAAAAGTCAAAAAGTTAAAGAACCAACTCATTTTCCAAACCAACCTATAGTGATATTTTGGAAAGTTAGTAAAAAGTTGATTTTTTAATTTTTTTTGACTTTATTGTGACTTTTAAGGTTGGTTTGGGATGTTCTAAAAAAGTGCACTTTTTGACTTATTGGCTTATATGGGTTGGGTTTGGATTAGATTTGATGTGATGTGATTTAAATAAGATGATGTGACTTAAATAGGATAATAATTTTTTGACTTTTTATATTATTTAGATCATGCCAAACTTGACCTTAATGTAAAAAAGTTAGCTTTTTTATAATCTTTTTGCGACTCCTTTTGTGTAAAAAAACTAAAAAATTAATTTTTTTGGGCTTCTTCCCAAAACACTCCATACTACAAACCACCCTTTAATTTTTTGAAATATAATTGTTGACCTTCAATGTTGGAGATAATTATTTATTAATTGCAATTAGCAAGTGTTTATTTAGGATAAATTACAAATCCACCTCTTAACATTTGCTTAAAATATGGATAGTCTTTTGTAATTTGAAAATTACAAATACCTTGGTTAGAATTTTTTTATTTAACCAAATTAACTAAAAAATAAAATTGTTGAACAACTCTCCTATATATTGATAAAATTAATTACATTATTAATTGAAATAATTTTTTGACATCATTAAAAACTAATTAATTAATTTAATTTTTTAACAAAATTGATCATTTGTTATAAAATTAGAAATTTTAAAGGGTAAGATGAAATTTTCACAACTACATAAGACAAATCGTAGTTTAAACAAATCTTAAGAGGTATATTTGTAATTTACTCATTTATTTATTTAATTACTAATAAGATTGGATATATGTATATGAAAATAACATTTGTTGACATGACACAAGTTTATATGACTTTCTTTGAATCACAATGATATTGAAAGGTGCTGGCTAATTTAACAAATAAAATTGGATACATTAAAATAAAAAACAAATAAAATTGGATTTTAATCTTTACAAAAATGAGAAGACTTGTTCAATGTATGTGAAGAATATGAAGATGGCACTTCCATTCCACTGTCAACATAAAAAAAAATTGAAAATGAACAAGAATATGTTTGAGAATTATTTTTATTTAAAAAAATTTTGAACTTTAAAAATATATATTATACCAAATATGTTGTTGAATAAAAAATACAAACACTTTTAGTAAATGCAAATACCGCTAAATATGATCAATTTTTGTAATATTAATGCTATCAATCATATTTGACCACATATGCATTTAGTAAAAGTTTTAATAAGAGTATATATAGACTCACACTATATTTTTTTTTTCTATTTTTTTTTAATACACGAATAAAAAATCATACATTTTCATGTTTTTTTTTTTTTTTTTTTAAACTAAACACTACCTTAAATTATTTGACAATGGTTCTTTACTTCAATCCTCCATCTCCCTTTTTCCATTCTCTCTCATTGGAAGATGAATTGAAAATTCCTAAAGTGGGACATTAGCTTTGTGATTAAAAGTTGATCTATTATTATTATTATTATTATTATTATTACGTTTTTTTTAATTTGAGAATAGTAACTTTATATAAATAATGTTAAAGATTAAGTTTGTATCCAAATGACTAAAATTAGACATTTTTTTTAAAAAAAAAATCTAAAATTAATTTATATATACTTAGACTAGATCAACTGAAAAAGAGTTATAACCACTCAGTCCGATCCATTTCACACCCAGTTTAGAATGTCACCAACCTAATGTTTGGTATCACACATTAAAATTAAATCAATTAGAATTGGTAATATTATGAAGACTATGTCATAGTAGAAGGGAAATATAATAAGAAACACTAGTACAGTAATCAAATTTTGGCTGCTTTAGCTCAGCTATAAGATAAATAAAAAACTAACTGATACCTACAGTTCTGAAAATTTAGGAACCAAACCGAATCATAAAATTTTGGTTCAAATTAAAACCAAACCATAAAACACAATTTAGTTTCAATTTGATTATATGGTTCTAAAGTTAGAACATCCTTCACTATTTCTAGACTATGTAGTTCAACAAAAATTAATTCACCTATGCAAGTATTCAAAAAACTATATAAGCATACTTCAAAATTTTAAAATATTCTCTAAATTAACTTTTATAAAATATGTAAAGACAAACAAAATTTCATATATCATAATAATTACTGTAAAATTGTAATTTTCAATAATATAAGAAGTGGAAAAATTATATGCCTAGTGGGAAAACAAAGCTATACATATTTTTATACCAAAATTATAATAATAATAATTTGTCAATAGAATGAATGAAGGCCTCATCAACATAGGAATGAGATTCAAGTTACAAGAAGTTAATAAGAAACAAAGTACCTTATAGAACACTACACATATAATGAAATTGATAAACATATCAAATAGTTCGGTCGATTTTATTTGTATCATTGGGGCCTTAATTTGTCAACTGAATCATAATTGAAAGTACTTAATTTCTTGAAACTAGTACCAAACCATTCTCTTAAAAAGCCGGACCAAACCATATAGTTTTGACCAGTTCAAATCAATTCACAATTTAACCGATCTTTTTTAACACCTCCAATGTTATTAATGCCTGTGTATCACAGAGGCTGATATATGTGTGTGTATATATATATATAGAGAGAGAGAGAGATTTGAAAAGTGGAGCATGATATTGGACACAATTCATCTAACAAACGGTACACATTTTGATTTTCCAGTTCAAAGGGTATATAACAAATACAATCCCCAGATCATGTGTTGCAAAAACCAACTATAAGGTTTTCTATTGAAACAAATTGACATGATAAATTGCACGCTGCTCAGGAAGGGAGAAAAGACGTATACCTCGATTCACATTTTAAAATAGTGTGCCATTTACTTGTTGCAATACTATATAAGAAGAAGCAATTTGATTTATCTTTCCTGCTCGAGGAGAGAAGCCAAAGAAATGGAACTTGCAAATAACCTTCCTACATAATCCCAGTGGCAATGCTGGACGTTGCATTTATCTTCAGTGAGTGCTCAGGGATATAAGTCATGCCTGTTAAGCCAGAAAGTATTAAAGTATTTATCAGTAAAAACATCGAATTTTTCAGATTCAATCTCTTGCCATTTACATCTGACAATTGACCACCAAAAGCAAATGCAACAACTGTGTCTAGCAATTCAAGTTTAACATATTACTATGCATGAATGTTCTATGACACCTAGTTGGGCTGCTGGAAATTGTGGAGGTGAGGCTATTACAGCTTATGTTTACAGGTTGGCCCTTGCTGGTTACTATGTATCATGTGTAGAAGAAAAGCAATAGCAGAATATTCATTAAAATAGACTAACTTGTTCATGTGGTTTTGGATGGGCTAGTGGGTGATATGAGCTAAGCTTAGCTTATTAAGGAATGTGAAATCTGTCCTAGTGCTGGAAGAGTGTGATAATTGGCGCATCTCTTCTAGGATTTTCAGTCACTTCTTGTGCATACTACTGTTGTTTGGCTAGTTTTTTTTTTTTGGTTAGAGGGTGGAAGTTTGTTTTCTCCCTCAGCTTTTGTGCTTTTGTTTTTCCAGGGTATGCTTTGTTTGTAGCTGTTGCTTTTGTTTTAATGCAAAATCTTTCACCCAAAAAAAATTGTTATATGACATCTTATATGCACCATTTTACCCTAGAAAATCAAATAAGTGTATTAAGAAATATGAATATTTTGTTGTGTCCCCAGTACCACATGAGAACTACATGAATCCAACACAAGATGCATACCCACACTAGATACCTGTACCCAATTCCATATATCACACCAGATAGGAGAAAGATGCAGAGATGGGTATAAGTGGGGAGTGTCAGCCGGAGTACAGGCCTTTGACCTTAGCGGGGCATTTCATTTGTTCTTGTTTCCATCCAAGAAGAAAGACCAGAGCGTCCGGCAAACTATATCAAAGCTTTCTCAGGCCAAAGGGAAGAACGGATTAGGTTGTTTGGTCTTCCAATTTTCTTGTGAAGCAAAGGGGTGTTGACGGTGTCGAGGGTTTTCAGCAATAGTTTTGGAGGTCTCTTGGTTTAGAGAGAAATATAGTGAATAGAGCCCATTTTCTGGTGGAAAGAATTTTAGTCCGAAGGAATGGGTCATCGATTCCAGGGATCAGAATTGGGATTGGGGCTAAGTTGTTCAGTTATTCAAAAAAACAAAACAAAAACAGCAGACCAAATTGATTGATTATTCATTGACCCCATTGAAGAAAATTTCTGAGTCCACTGCTGATTGTGAGACCTTGTGATATCAGCAACTGCATGATTGCACTAATCCACTACATGATTGATCATTTCATCATATGATTAGAATTATAACTTATCAAATCGAAATTCACCATCAAGTCCATCACAAAGGGGAATATCACAAACTTATCCTACTTCTCCTAGAAGCTTTATGGGCATGAAATATTAAGCTCTCAATGCAACAACCTTCTAGATGGTCTCCAGGAAAGCCCAAGAACCATGTGTGCATTGGCGACTAGTCTCATCGTAGAACATCATGGGGACATTCTACCGGTAAGCTAAAGTTGCAACAAAGGCAACTTGCCATTTGGCATGATACACAATGCACTTGGCGTGGTGGAGACCATTAGAGGCTAGATTATACAAAGAAAGAAAAGAGCACTACACTAAGGAATAAAAGAAATTGAGGGAAGATGAATTGAATTCACAGAAGAGATACCAAACAAGCAAGTCGGAAATGTAGGGCTTACATGGAGCTATATATAGGAAACTGAATTTTTTATTTCTTTTCCTCTTTTTGGAAGGGGGTGATTCTGAAAGAATTGTTAACCAGTTGCACTAAGAAGATGCTGGCAACCGAAAAAGCTTGTAAATGCTAACTTGGGCAGGTAGAGATGTTCCTTTTGCCAAAAGTTTAATTATTACAATTTTCAACATCATTCTTTCATTTCAACCTAAATTGTAATATCATGGCCCATAATACATCCAAAAACATGTTAACAATGGTTCTTTGAGGGGCATGAGGAGAGGATGATACCATAATGGCTCTCCCATATCATCTTTGATGTTAGCCATGTAGGCAATTTGCCACCCAAGTGATGAATCTCTATTATCTAATTTTCTTTTGCTTTCACATTTCTTCTCTCTCTTTTTTTCTCTTTTTGTGCATGTGGGGTGGGTTGCCTATTGCAAGAGGATAGCATTACACTTACCACCCACTAACAGTTTCTAATCTAGCAGAATAAAGCCATTGTGGAAACAATAAAAACATACAGGTAACAAGAAATTAATTAAGACATAAGCAGAAGAATACCTTTCTCCTTAACATCAATCTGTAAAGAATCAAGTGTAATAATCCCATCAGTCAATGGTAGAAGTTCGAGCTTGACAGTAGCCGTGGATTGAGAAGGAACACATCTAATGCAATCACAATAAAATATAATCACCAGTGTATCTCAAACTAAAATCAATAAGAAAAAGAAGGGAGTAATGCTTTACCCCAGTGGAACTCTACTTTGCAACCATAAATGTGTACAACCCAAATCAGTACTTGGAAGGACATCAGATATGGGAATGGCTTGCTCATTGAAGGCAGCAGTTCGAGGTCCACCATCTCCACTCTGTCTCTGGTTTTCTGAAGCAAGAGATGCTGAGCTCACATTCAGCATTGAAGAAATTCGTCTTTCACCACTCCCTTTTCCTGAGGACTCAAAATGACCAACAAATGGGCTCATTGGTGTCGAGGGAGCAGAATTCAAGGACAACACAGAAGGAGGTGAAGTAAATGAGGCTGGAGCAAGTACTGTTAATGTTAGATCTTCAGACATTAAATTGGAAGCCTGAAGAGTTAACACCTGACAATTTGAACCAGTTAGGGCAAACTTATTTAGTACTAGTCAAAAACCTTACTCAAGAGTCACAAGTAACCTGAACAGGCAGCTGAGGGACTCTTCCATTCGGACTAGGATTTTGGCTTGACATTTCAGATGCAACAGAGATCATAAGATGCCTTGAAATGCGTGGTCGCCAGCTTGTTCTCTGCTTGAAGAACAATTTTGATTCTACACATGATGCATTGATGAGAGGAAAAATACAGTTAGAATAAAATCAATCAACTCCATCAGGCATTCCCAAGAACACAGCAAACAAAAAGCAATATAAATACCAGTATAGTTGCAGCGACATGATACTAGAACAGCATACTGATCAGCAGAGGAATTGGTCGGAATACACAGACTTGATCCAGCCTGTGAATGCAATGACTGAGAACTTCTTTCTCCGTGAACCTTTGTATTCTTCAACATTGAGGTTGCTGGTTTGAGAATAAAAGAGTGTTCTTCACCTCTCCTGTCAGGAGACATTAAAAGACACTATTGAGGACAAGCAGCAACCATGGACTCAAAACCTTGAGCCCTTCTTTCAACTTACAAAGCAATCACTCCAACTAGCAGATACATTATTCCCTCCTTTGCTGTTGTGTATATGCAACTAAATATATATACACACACACACACATATATATGTACTACATCTTATGCACTAAACAATAATAAATCTCACAACAAAAAATTGTCTCTACTTCATGCTTGGTTTGCTAGGAATGGATAACTGAAAGGAAGGACAAGGTTGGATGGATGAAAAGATAGGAAAGAAACGTTCTTTTACTCCATCTTTATGGTTAAATGTAAAACTAAAACCTAAAACCTTCCCCAGTCTTCTCTTCTCTCCTTGCTGTTGACAAATTTTTAGATGGATCTTAACTCTAAGAAAAAATATTTTTGCATATGATGTCCAAAATTGATATCCCCTTAACTAGAGAGAAAAAAAAAAAGTTTCATGGTTTTACCAGAATATGCTAATACGCAAACTATTTACAGTTTGGAATACACGTTCTGAAACATAACACACTTTCATTCTAAAATGATAAATTTAACAACCCAAAGCCATCCAAAAAACAAAAATCAGAATTATTTCCTTAAAATTTTCGTTACGAGGAAAAAAAATAAAGAATAATAAACCAAAATCTGGAGAGAGACTGTAAAAGATGAGCCATAATGCTCTAAGAAATTTGTTCTTACCTGACTAAGTTGAAGAAGAATAAGCTATATTTTATTGGATATCTAACTTCTTAAAATAAAGTAATTCTCATATTTATACAAGCCTACTCCTATCGTACCAGACCTGTTCCCGTTCGTCATACATGAAAAAAGCCAAAAAGTCAAAAAGTTACTCAAAAAGTTAAAAAGTTAACACTATTCACCAAAGTCAATAATTACGGCTGCACAACTCCCAATACTAATTTTTCCCTCACAAATCAATTTTTACAATTTTTTATTACACATTTTTTCATAAAAAGTCAAAAAGTTAACCCAAACATCCATATTTTCTTCCTCAATTTTTTAGTCCAAAAAGACAAAAAGTGCACTTATTTAAGACACCCCAAACAAGGCCTTAATTTGAAATAAGTGCACTTATATTGGGTACCCAAACAAGGCCTTAATTTGAAACAGTATACTCGATGTCAGGATTTAAGTAATGCACAGAATTCAAAACCACAAAATATTGAATTGGTAACAGCAAGCACAGTGTCCACAACCAAACTTAAAATAAGCAAAAAAAAAAGATACAGGACAGAAAGCAGAATACTGGACATATAGTATACGGAAAAAGACTCCATGGAAACTTAAGTAGATAAGCTGATTCAAGTTCCCCAATGTTTTCTGGTGTGTCAACACAAACTGTGCATGATGTAAAAAGGGAATTGAATCTAGAAGAATAAGACGAAGAACATAGGTTTAAAAGATTACACAAACAGTAAAAAAGATAAGAAAAATAAATTGACAAAGCTTCAAAATTAGACTTGACACTACAACCCCTTGTCCACCACATGATTTGAACAAGGACTAATGCAAAATATTTGCGTCACTTAGCTTCTTTGACCTTTGAAGCCTAAGCTCCCAATGTGAGGACTGACAGAGTTCTAGCAAAGCTTTAATCGTCTCCTGAGAGTTGAGAGGAGAGAGACTACATCTCATCCTAATAGAAAAGCCAATGAAGGAGCAAAGAAGATATTCTCCTGCAAAGGCTCAAACAAATGTCTGGAAACGTGTCCAGGCAACCTCCATCAAAACCCCCGTTTTCCTCAGGTCATTGTTGACATACATAATCACACTCATATAGCAACATTTTCCACCAGGAGACAAACCAAGAATTTCAGTCCATCATGCCCCTGAGGTGGTTGGAGGGTTACATATTAACTATTTTCTTTATGCCTCTTCTGCTCTCCAGATTTTTGCTTACCAGCATTTTCCCTCTACCATCTCTCTACTCTCACTACATTGAATGAAAAAATCTCAAAAGATACATAGATGTGCACGTGCTCGTGTTTATTTGTAATAAAGAAAATTAACTTGTTTAACAAAAAAGAAAAAGAAAAGAAATTAACTTAACAAGTGGCTTGAGGAAGTAGATGAAGTTTCAAAATGAATGCAAGCACTTTTAGATTGAGAAAGACGTACAATAGCGAATGCAGTTCTAGACAACAAAAGAGGCAAAAAGTGTTAGATAACCAGTTAGGAAATGGGTTCAACAATGCATATCAATGTATCCAACACCCTCCATTGCATGCAACCCCATCTTCTACATGGAGATGCAAACGGATATACATATAGAGATGCAGAATGCAAACAGGGAACAAATGCAAATGGAGAGACTTGAACTCAAAACCTCCCCCAACCTGAACTCTAATATCATGCTAGATCACCACTGGTCTCAAAAGTTTAAGTCATTAGGAAATGAGTCCAATAATGTATATCAAGTTTAACAACCAAAAAAAAAAAGGGCCTGTGGCTACACACCAACTTAGTAGCCTTGTTTAAACAATGTAGAGAATTGACAGACTCAGTGGACTTCCTATGTGGTGATGTAGCTGTTTAGCGATGTAACCAACAACATTCAGAAGTGAACCCAAATAAACAAAGATAAAACACACACGGAATCTGATTTTGTCAGAAACCTGCTATTTCCAGCATAAATAAGCTCAAATCCATGAGCTTTGTGCTCTAAAACAACCAGAGAAAAAGAAATAGAAGAAATCAAAGGGCAAATATAACCTGAATTTTATTCTCTCCAAACAAGAAACTTCCCCAAATCCTTTATTCCATAAAATTTTTGTTTAATGAGTCAATTTTATTAACAAAAGGCACCAGGAGCGCAAATTTACAGCTAACTTTTTTCCCATATATGTTATTTGCAGCAAATTTAGATTTCAGCATACTTGGTCCCCAATTAACACCAGGATGAAACTACTTTGTTAAAAAAAAAAAAAAACCCATACTTGCTAAAACAAACTCATTAAAAAATTTACAAACTCAACTGGTTCTACAACAAAATAAAATCAGAATCTAATCAAATCAGCCCCTTATAACCCTTTTTTTTTTTAGAAATTGAGCATCAGCCTCTCCTAAACACAATTTGGTTTTCTATTTTAATTGCATATACATATAGTCTATGAACTTTGGTGCTTACTATCACTATATTGACTGGATAATGTATGTCAAACGACAATTCTAGAAACAATTTGGTTTTTGAAAAGGATTGTGTGACCTCTAAAGAACCCTGTTTTTCATCCCCCTTATTCAACAATTCTCCTAAAAAGAGAATATAGTCACCACTTCAAGGGGAACACTGAAGATTTTCCAGCACTCCACCAGATGGCTAAACCTCATGCTCATCATGCTTGGAGCATTGTCTTTGGTAGATAGAAGAAGACAGATGAGGGTAACATATTGTATCGTTTGTGTTCTGTGTTTCAATTTGTCGAGATCAGGGTCCAACTCTGAATGCTCCAATTAATTAAATATCTCATGGGAGCTTCTTGATGTGTTTTACTTATACTTTATTATCTGTTTTTATTCCAATCGAAAACCTAAAGAGTCCTTACTGCCAAGGTTTTAAGTCTATCAACAAATCATTCACCTTATCACAAAGTAACATGGTCTGTCCTAAAAAAATTAAATGTATCAAAATTATATTTCGAGATAAATAAGCATTTGACATGGTTAATCGGGTTATGACAGCAATGAACTTCAGGAAATTTTTAGGCTGGCCATCAACCCGTCAAGTCTACAAATTACTTTGAAAAGGTTCAGGTTCAGTTCAGCTAGACCTGTTTTGATGAAAAATCAACCCTATTAATCATGGTATGTTATTTCATCATAAATAATAATAACAATACGAACAACTTCGACAACATTAGTCTCCACTGATCACTTATTTGAATTTAGATATTAATTCATGCATTTTATCCAAAAACAAAAAGATATTAATTCCAGCATTACCTATAAAATTAATATGATTCAACAATAATACTATTAAGTATTTGAAATAAAAAAATCTTATACAGAAATTTAAAATTTCAAAACAAATAATAAATAATAGGAACTAATATGTTAGGCAGGTTGAGTTCAGGTTCAAGTGACCTTATACAGATTGGGGTTCTGGTTGGAACACACAACCTGTCTAAAAAAAATGATTTGTTGGAAGCAAATGGACTCTCAAATTACCAACCTTCCAAATCAAAGAATAAGCTTCTCCCACTCCTTAGAGATCATTGACTGTATGAGTGGAAGTTTGTAACTGATATAAAACAAGCGAATCATTTATGTCAAAGAACACTACAAGCAATATCCGAGAGTACAACTAATATTTTATGAGAATAAAGGACATGATGTCTCATTAAAACATATAATATCATGGCTCAAAAACATGTATAAAACAACAAATATTAGCTTTCATGTTGAATAACCAGGGTAAAAACTGGTCCTCAAAAAAATTAAACATAAACTAAGATTCCATGAATGGACAACAACCTGAGGGCAAGATTTGGCAAGCTGTGGCCATTCCCAGCTTCAATACATGCAATTGGTAATGAAAAAGGTGTTCCGCCTTTAGACACCTCCTCGAAAACAATTGTTATGGCATCCAAATATACCACAATATCTGGTGCATGGGCAGGAGAGACATTCTGCGAGGAAAAAAGAAAAAAAAAAGACAGAGTAAATCACTGCTTCAGTATTTACGGCATAATAAAAGACCAAACTCTAGTATGTCACAACTGCATCCATAAATACCTTGTTAAATATTTTTCATATAGTATTCTGCTTTTAGAAAAATTTACATAATCTTGACTCCAAAAATATCATAAACCTCACCTTTATCTGCACACAAAGAAGGTCATCTGTATTGCAATCAGCTGCAAAAGAATGGATTTCTATAGGTTGAATAATTTCAATTTTCCTCCTCCACCTTCTTCCGGGTATGTAAATGCCTTCCAATCCGCATCGAACAGAAAACCTGTCTGGCTCTAGTGATACGCCTCGGAAGGATAAAAGCCCTTCATTCCCAGGCTTTTTACTCTTTACAAACTTCTGAGAAGAGTACTGATCCCAATCTTCTAGGTCAACATTTGGTCTAGAACTGGGGGTTGGAACAGGTGGAGGTGGTGCAGTATTTGGAGGAAGTGAAGACATGGAATAACTTCTAAAGTGACTAAAAGAAAAGAGCTGAGAGCCAGATGAAGCAGAAAAGTTTGCCTTTGTTGATGAGCTACGAATAGATGAATTGGAATTCAATGTTGGAGGAGATAAAGGCCGAGATGGAGGGAGAAAAGAATTATCCAATGGGAGCAACCACTTCAACAGTTCTCCACAAGGGTCCTGATTTTTATGAACTAAGTAGTCTTCGGTCGCATTAGTCAAATTTCTATCCTGATATTTCTCAAACTGAAAAATTTCCAGAATGGGGTCTCTCATGAAATCAACACCAACATTTACCTGTAAAAGTACCTGCATTCTTCCAACAAGAAAATAGAATCAGAATTATTAGCCGTCTGGCCAACTGTCATGATAAACATTCAGGACTCAAAATTCTCTAGGATTTACAACATATAGCAACTAATGACTGCAGAACTTGATAAACATGCAGGACATGATAAACATTCATTCTCACTTAAGACAACTTCCTCCATTATGGCCTCTAACAACATATATGTAGATAAATATATACATTATCTATTGATGTGTCAATATCATATATCATCCCATCTCCAATTCACATAACCTAAGCCAACACACCTACCCTCAAATCTCTTATACTCACAAAAGTTAGGCCACAATTCTCTATTACCACCATCCATTACCTGCAAACATAGTTGTCAAATCGGAATTCGTATCGTGAATCAAAATGGCCTCGTACCGAATCGCGAATCGAATCAAATCGTGAATGGTAAAGATTCGGTCACTTTTTCTAAATTACTTTAAAATATATATCTACACATTTAGATGTTAAATATATCTTACGAATATGAAATATTTAGACTTAAATCAATGAAAATGTTATTTTGAATGATAATCATGTAGTTTAATAGGTAGGAAATTAACAAATGTTCCTATGTAGGATCACCATCTTACGTTTTTTCTTTTTTATATATTTCTTATCAACCATTCTTAATAAAGATAATAACTAATAGACAAACTATTAATTTCTAAAGTAAAAATAATTAACAAGGATATTGATATTTGAACAATAAGCATATATACTTTTCTAAGTAACAGTGAGCAAATAATAAGAAAGAATTATCTAGAATCTTTTATTTTAAAGCCTAAAACATTTTAAAAGGTATAACTGACCTTACACATGTAATATTCAATTATATTCGATTTAATAAAATAACAATAAATAATTCATAATGTAACTTTAATATTAAACATCTTTAAAAGATATATTATGAATTTTTAAAGAGAAAAAAAAATGAGAAGAGATGTTAAAAATATGTTAGGTCTAACTGAATTTGATTGGATCCTATTAAAAACTCCATGATCACTAAAATAACAACAAATCATTTATACATGTTGGTTATTTTGGTATTAAATGCTATTAAAAGTTATATTATGTCATTTTCACTAAAAAGATGGAGAAAAAAAAAGTCGAAAATATGTCAAGACACAATAATTTCAAAATTTGCATGAATCGTAAAAAGTGAATCGATTGTGAATCGTGCAATTCACTAGAGATTCACTTTCAAAATAGTTTTTTTTTTTTTTATATCAACAACAAAAACTTTATTGATAATTCAAAAAGGCAAGCGAGGATAAGGCATCCTCTTACAAAAGGACAATGGTAATACAAAAAATGAAACCCGTAACAAGCTAATCCCAAGCAAAAACTTACATATCACACACCGCCAACCAATCTCTAGCTAACAAAAAAAAAGGGACTCCCTTAAATAAAGAGCTCCCTGACACTGAAAAGGAAGTTAAGTGACATATTATCCCACAAACAACCCACCTCCCAGAACTTATCTTCAAACAACCTTGCATTTCTCTCCATCCATAGAACCCAAAAAGTTGCGAAGATGGCACAAGACCATAACACTTTAGCTCTCTTTGATCTTCCAAATGTGCGAAAATCAACTAGAAGCATATGCGCACTCCCTTTTGGGGCTACCCACATAACATTTCCCAAAGAAAACATCCATGCCATAAATTCAAAGCGATTGGACAATGCAAAAATACAATCTATGCCATAGATTCGTATCGATTTTGCAAAAATCGCGAATCGTAAGATTTTGATAACAGCGCCTGCAAATAAACACACCAAAATACCCCAAACTCTTAAAGTCTAAGCACTTGTGCTTGGTTATATGGAAATGAGCTACTCACCCTTTTTCATCAGGTTACTCCAACTAAAGCTAGTAGAAAAACCTCCACATAGCCTCATAAAACCTCGTCCACTAAAGCCTAGGTCCCACACCACTAATGGGAATTAAACTTCCAAACTAAAGTTGACAAGATCACTTGCCAAAACAAGACGGGCAAGCTAAGTCAGTTGTATATGGCTTGTGCCCTTATTTAAACAAAAACACAACTGCAAGGAAATCATAAATAAGTTCATGTATCATCTATAACCAACGGAATTCACAGCTAACACCATCCCAACCCAATTCCCATTTCCAACCAAGAAAGACACGTAAAATAACTTTCCACCATTTTGTAGTTAATAAGCAACAGTGAAAATGGCAAACAATAAATGAAGTGTGGATTTCATGTCTTCATCCTCTTTGACGAAAGCCTAAAACAATAGCGTTATTGAAAAAAGAATTGAAATGCAACAACCAACTACATGTGATGCAGGCCATAAGAAAGTCAAGAAATAGTAAAGCTAAAGAAGAGATGATATTTGGGAATTGCTTGGTTTAAAGTCGAACCCACGTGCAACCAATTGGAATTGTGTGTAATGAATTTTTTTAATCTTATTGCAGTGTTGTTATATAGTTATGTAGGTTAGATATTAATCTGGTCATTTTCATATATGTTCTTTATATTTCTAATATTTCATAATTGAAGGGAAATTAAATATTTTGCAGAATTTTCTGACATAGGTTGTACGGGTCACCAATAGGTTGTCATTGTTGGATAGCTTGATATATATTGTTAGGCCCATTTCCTAACATCTTAAGTTTTTGAAACATTTTGTGGTCTAACATAGTATCACAACTCAGGTTGAGGAAGATCCTAGGTTCAAGTCTCTCCATTTGCATTTGTTCCACAGTTACATTTTGTTTGTCTCTATGTATGGATATTTACATCTCCAAGTGCAAGACCAGGTTCAAGGTGCTTTATATACATTGTTGGGCTCATTTCTTACCAGCTTAAATTTTTGGGACAATTGGTGATCTACCAGTCATATGGGTCAAGTTATATACTTGCATGTAATTTATAGGTCTTATATGGTTTTAGACAAGTTTTAGACGTTAAAAGCTTCATAGTTTTCCTTTTAGAAATCTTACTACTAGTTGGTGAAGGAAGTCTTCTTTTTTAGAATTCTTACTGCTAATTGGAGAAGGAAGCCTCTATAGCCTCTACAAAGTCATGTAATGGCTCTAATTTAATAACATAGTTAATGTTTTGGAAAATTTTCAGAAACTACTTTGAAGCTTCTTTGAGATTGTTTGGTGCAATCAAAACCTAGGAGTGATGCCGATAGGATTATAGCCATCTAGGTGTGATGCTTAGACCTTTTTCTTCTTCTTCTTCTTTTTTATAATTTTTCTACACTTTTACAGCCTCTAAAACCACATAACCAGATCAGTAAGCCTTAGCACCCTATTTGCAAAAGAACAAATAACAACCCCAGCTATTGTTACGGGGTACTGTTTACAGTCTCTGGAACAGTCCCAAAATAGTCCCAAAATCTCGTGTCTTTATTCTCAAAAGACTATCCTTTTGTTGCACACTTTGACCCTAAAATCTCTATATTTTACCACCCATCCAACCTTTAAAAACCAATAAAATGAGCCCCAAAAAACCTAGTTTCTCTGCTGCCTTGTATTAATTTTGAGCTTGCTGCTAGTAGGGGAGCAATTCCTTACTAGTCCGACATCAACATGCCTGCATCTGTTTCCCACACTACAAACACAAGGGTTTTACTTAAATTTAATAAATTTTACTTAAAAACATTAATCACATATTAGTGAAAAACTCAAGAATCGACATGGGACCAACAATGGATAATGTCATCAAGACCAGGATGTCAGTGGTAATAAAAAAATTCAGACACAATTTATGTTCAAGATGCAGATAAAGTAATAATCAAAAATTCCACGACTAAACTAATCAGTCATCCTGTTCCCTTTTCTAATACTCAGTTTCTCCGAGAATAGGATGGTCCAACAAATCAGATAAAAACTTCAAAGTTACAACAAGATCAGCTCCCATGCCAAATTGGTATGTGGCATATAATAAAAAAGAAATTTTGAATACAATTAATTAAGTATAAACACGGGAATTTGCATTGGGTAACAAGAATCTATGCTTGCATCTTTCTTATCTTTATGAAGACAGGAAACAAAAGATGACGTAAAAACATCTTACAAGTTTTTTGAAACATACCATTATGTCTCCATTAGAAAGAGAGCAACACTTAACCGCATCTCTTGCCAATCCACCAGAGACACTAGCATCAAAACTTCCTCGATCAATCACCGCATTTAGGGAGCCCCTGCTATTTGAAGTTTTTCTAGTTCCTGCACTATCTGCAGTGAACATCTCAGCAACCATCTCAGAAGATTCTAGAGATTGTTCTGAAGAACTTCTTTTAGACCAAAGTGGCTCATCTGACTCTGAAATCCGAACAAAGAAGTGGGAATTCTCAAATCTTTGCAACAATTTTTGAGTTTGTCTTTTGTGATCTTCCATTCTAAGAAGAGATTCACCAGCAGAAATATCCTTTTGTGGACCAATCTTCTCTTTTAAAATGTTTTCACCATTCTGATCTACGTCATGACTATCTGGACTCACTTCCACACTTTCAGAAACAGTATCAGTTTCACATCCAATGTTTCCGTTTTGTTTCTTTGTGTTTTTTCCAATGCCATTTTTACTCATCACCTCAGCAACTTTGAATGGTGTGATAATTTCTGTATCCTGCTTATATGCAGACAAGCATGCCAAGACATGGACTTGTTCACCTAGAATAAGAAAAGCATTCAGATCTCACATGAAAAAAAAAAAGGATCCCCAAACATGAAATCTTGTTACATGTCAAAACCTAAGAAAGCAAGAGATTCAAGAAGCAAAACCTACCGGGAAAAACAAAGAAGCGGTCCAGAGAACGAAATGAAAGTATATCTGACGCTTCACTCCAATTATCAGGAAGTTTCTCTAAATAAAAAATAATTAAAAAAATACGCATCAAGCATTAATAATAATTCATGCATAAAAAATTCCTAAGGACCTTGGTGAAACTATTTCTAAAGTACAATAGAAAAAATAAGTAAAACACATAGAAGCTTATTATAGGACTTTATAAAGAGAATGCACTACTTTGCTATGTGAAAGCCAACAAAAAGTCATTCAGACTTTTTGTTCTTTTTTGATAAGTACATTTAGATAAGATTTTTTATACAAGTACATTTCAATATGTTTATCAAACAATAATAGAAACCAACCATAAAAATTACAAGAATGTAAAGAACTAAGATGATCAATTGTGATAAAACTACGGATCAGAAAAGGCCTTAGGGTTCAAGAGATTTGCTCAAACAAGATAAACTACATTCATTTACTCCATTCATAAATTTCAATCTCTTTTCAAAAGTCCATCATGGGTTTTGACTGAATGTGACTTGTAAGGAATAATAAGACAAGCAATCCCTAGCTTCATTTCACGTACACATGGTATTCCTAATCAGATTAAACAGCAATGGTGACTCTGGCCCATGTTTGAATCTCAATTTTAATTATAAATTATTTTAGTATATAAATTTACCAGTTGAACCACAAAAATAAATCTTCTAATACAAGTAGACTAGATAGTAAACTCCTTAGTTTACAATACAACTCCCTATTCTCGCTTAGTAATGGTAGGTTTCAATGTTTGCTTGGTACTTGGTGGGAATTTGATTCAATTGAAAGAGGATTAAGCGGCACTAAGGGTATGGGTTGATGTCCACAATTAATATACTTAGAGATTAACCATTTGACTTTGTTTTTGGACGAAGAATCATAGTACTTAAAAATATAAAGGTTACCCAAACAAAATAGGAGAGAAATCACTATATTTTCTTTTTTTCTGCATTTCTCTCCAGCTAACCAAGCAAAAGGGGTAGAAAACACAATCTTTTCTGTACTTTCCTTTCCTCTCTTAGCGTAACAAATCATTTATTTTCTTCTCTCTCCTGAATTGCCAAACAGGCTTTAAAATCTAGACTTTACAAAATGGTATTAGATTAAAAAGCAAATGTGTAAAGCTGCAAAAAATATAACTTGATAAAACCAGGAAAAAAGCATAATTTAGAAAAATGGTGAGGAAATACTATATGGAATAGTTATCCATCCTTCATCTTCAGCAACATCAATGTGATTCTCTACAATGGAGGAATCACCCTTGGAACTCGAGCCCATTACACTTCCATTTTCAGCCCCAATTCCATCAGCACCACCTTCCCCGTGATCTTCACCCATCATCGAATTCTCCGAAAATGAATCTTCGGCTATAAGACCTTCCAACGTTGTTACATTCCTTGAAACATAGTTGGCATCTGTCTGATACTCGGAAGAAACAGACGGTTGCTCTGCTGCTGCTGCTGCTGTCTGAGCAGGCCGCAGCAGAAAATTCATCGTCCTACCAAATATATTTCTGCAAATTTAAATCAAATTGCTTCATAATAGTCTCATTTCCGGAAGCAAATTCTACAAATTTAAGTAAATAAAAGCCCTAATCTTTCGAATATAGATGAAGAGAGATCCAACCGATCTGCACCAGGGTTTCACTAAGAACCAATCCTACTTGTTGAATTCGGTTGTGGATAACTGATTATGTATATATCACAGATATATACATACATGTGAGTGAGTGAGAGAGAGAGAGAGAGGTGTGGAAGTAAGGAGGCATACCTGATCGGAGATCACAGTCGGAGAGTTTACAGACACAGAGACAGAGAAGAGAGTAGGGGGGAAGTCCAAGGACGTTGAGAGAAACACCGGTCCTCGGTCGGGATCACGCGGCCATGTCTAACACCCACTTCAATTGGTTTGGTTGATTGCCAATTCGCCAATTTCAGATCTTTTTTTTTTTTTTTTTTTTTTTTTTGTATTTTTTTAAAATTTGCATAAATATGGAAAGATTAATAAATAATTGAAACAACAGAATTGTTACGGATCTAAATATAGGGCGTAATTTTGACCCATGGCCCGCGGGTAGTTTGAAACTCGCCCGTTGCCTGAGGTGAGCCCGGCCCGTTTAGGCTCGAGCCCAAGTCCAGTCCGAGGCCTTAGGCCTGGGCCATCGTTTTGAAGTCCGGCCCATTGGCCCGCTCGACCCCGCCCATTGGCCCGCCCAAAAGCCCGGCCCGAGGCTCGGCCCGCCCAAGGCCCAATGTTATTTTTAATAGAAAATAATAAAATTTTGATGGAAAAAATTAAAAAAAAAAATTAATTGTTTAGGCCCGCCAAAGCCCGAGCCCAGGCCCAAGCCTGGGGACCTGGCCCAAGGCCCGACCCCACTGGCCCGCCCAAAGCTCAAATACCCTTGGGCCTGGGCCTAGTTTTCTGGCCCGTGGGCCGGGGCCGGGCGAAAATTACACCCCTAGGTGCATTTGATTTGTATTTTGAGATAAATTTTTAAAAAAAATTTGGGGGAAGAGTTTAGAATTTTTTTTGATTTGTTTGATTGCATATTTTAAAAATAGTTTTGAAGTTTGGAAGTTTGGAATGATAATATTTTGTTGTAGTTGAATAGATATATGTGAGAGAAAAGTAATTGATTGATATGTGATAAAGAGAGTAATTTTCAAAAAAATTTGAAAAAATTTGTAACCAAATATGTTTTTGGAAATTTTCTTTCAAAAATATTTTTCAAAACACAAATCAAACACAAAAATTTAGAAATTATTCAAAATTTTACATCGACTTAAATTTATTTTATATATGGACTTCCCATATTTCATCAATTTAATTTCCACCATCCAAATCCATTTATAGGTGTAGACCCGACCTTCTTCGCGTGCCCCCCTTTCGGAGAAGGCGTGAATTGGTCTTATTACAGTTTGGACTCATGTCATGGTTTTGAATCTAATCTCACAAAGTGCAATGTGAGACTGATAATTACCAAAGAGTCCAAATCTGGCAATTGGTTTTGGAAAATCAATTTTGAATGAAAAAGCGCCAAACATGGACTGCTTTGCCAAATTACAGAGTCGTCACCTAAATATTTTATTTTGGGAAATTTAGGAAACCCTGACTCGTGCCAAAGGCCACGTGTCCGTCATCACCAAAGTTGCCTCGGTTCGGGAACTTGGGTACGAGAGGGGAAGGTCCTGAAATGAGCACCCCCGCTCGCCCGATCAAAGGATCGGCCTCTACTAAGCATGATATGTTGTTTTAAAAACACATGTGTTCTTATTCCGGTTATTAGCTAACTTTACTATGTGATGCGCACAGCATACAAGTATAAACTCGATCACGAGAATTGGAACAAAACAACTCATGTTTGTTTTTGAAAATGGTTTGAAAGTGCTACTCGCAAGTAGGCTAAAGCGCGTATTTGCCACCCTCAAAGTGGGCTTACAACACGATTTTGCCACTTCGCAAAGTGGGCTTTAAAACTCACAATTATTGAATTGTTTCAATTCAGGCAATCAAGCCTTCACCCACAGGCATTCAAGCAGTTATACACTTAAGCAAATAGCCTCATGGCAAGCATGCGAAACATGGCAACACTTACACTCATGCAAATATGCTAAAGCGTAACACTTACAGTGTACTCCAAGCCAAAAACCAAAACTAGTTAGAAACAATGCATGATCCTAACTATGTCGAGATGCCTAATGCAACACATGCAACTAAATAGGCTCGGCTATCTATGATGACATATGAATGCGACAATTTGATAACATGTATTCAAATAGGTATTGAAATACAATGCAGTTTATATGATGCGCCGAGCCCGGTGCATACAAGACAAATGAATGATGCACGCACGCAAGCATAAGGTATGTTAATTAAAATGAGTCCTAAAACTAACCATCGAAAGCGGTTAAGTAAAATGGAGAAAGAAGTGGGGTTGGAAGACATGTACACACACACGCACCTTTATTACAACATTACGCCATCGCGAAGGAGGGTCCGAATGAATAAGCTAAACTAATCTAAGCTAAGCTAAGTAAACTAATCTAATTAAACTAATTAGACTAATTATTACAAAACCAAATTGAATAACTAGCAAACTATTTACTAATTATTACAACAATTTAAGTAATTAACAAATTAATTAATTAAATTACAAATTCAAGCTAACTAACAAGTAAAGCTCTAAACTTATACTGCCTCAGCTCTGTTCGAAGAAGTTGAACATGCATGCCTTGGTTTTCGTCCCGAAAAGCTCTCCGATTTGCTCTTTAGAGGCTCTGTTTGCAGGGTGTCTTCAAGAACTTTCGGCTGAACCTTACCAAAACAATGTTGGGGAGTGCACCAGTGGCCTGCCGGCCATCTGCCGGCCAAGAGTGTGCATCTGCCGGCCAAGGATGTAAAGGTGTCAGCCAACAATGAAAGGGTGCCGGCCACTAGTGTGCTGTGACAAAAAACTGCAACAGAGCACAAAACAGAGGAAAAAGGAGGTTCTCCCAAGGACATGTTTGTACTATGCTACTCCTTATCATCTCAAAACATCAAGGGAGAGACACCATTGGATCCAAAACCATCAATCAAGCATTTCAATATATGATGGCTAAGGATCAACTTGCACAAATTCAATAAATGCACAACAAACAAGACTCTATGACCACTACCTCATCATGGATGATCAAAGGCAATGGAGACAAAGGGAATTGGGTCATTTTCATCACTTTGAGTATGAAATGGGCCAATCCACCTTGTGTTCAATATAACATCCAATTGAACACAATGCAATGCACACATAACATGCTTATCTTGGCATGTTTTACTTGATTCAATTCTTGTTTACACATTTTAAATTACCAAGCCATTCATTAACCAATTTGTCCAATGTGAAAGTCCTCTAATGAGAGGAAGGTCAATCAAAAGATGACTTAAGACATGGGAGAGACCATGCCTTTGACTAGGAGGAACCTTCAAAAGAAGGTTAAAGCCATTTAAGCATAAGCCTCAATCCCATAGTTTAAGCACAACTTAAGACTAACCAACTCTCAAAACAAATCAAAAGTGGAGAAATCAGAGAGGTGACAGATTTTTAGTGCTGAAATGGCATGCTAAAGACACCAAACCATGCAAGCAAAGCATGCAAGACATGTTCAAAAGCCATGATCATCAAGACTAGTGAGGAGTATTACACTAGAGGCATGCAATATCAAACCCAAATGGCTAAACCAACTATGGACAGACCTCAAACATGCCAAAACAGTGGCCAAAATGTGCTGAGATGGTGGCATGAAAAGCAAGAAAATCATGTTCACTCATTGGCTCACAAACAAGGCATAAGGCACAACTCTCAAACACAATGAAAGAGTGGAATATGTGAGAGTATGACAATGATGTATGCTCTGAAATCACATGTAAAATGATGCCATATCATGTAAACAACTCAAACAAAGCATGCTAAGGACCTTGAAACACAAAGCTAGTCAAGGTCAACTACACTATAGCTATACAAAGCAAGTCTCAAGGGACCAAGACCACTCAAAACAGAGCTTAAGCATGTCAAAGCAAGGCCAAATACATGCTGGAATGGAGCCAAATACATGCTAGAATGATAAGCTAAAACATCAAGCACACTAGTCTAGCGAACAAGATTGCACTACAAGTGTAAGAAGCAAGCAAGCAAGAGTTGACCAATCCAATCCAAAACAGAGTTATAGCATGTCAAAAAAGTCACAAAAATATGCTGAGAACAAGCCATGAGATGGTAGAAAAACATGCTTAACTACTAGGCCAATAACACATGCAAACAAGATGTGAAGATGGGGGACCACCCCCCCTATTTTGGTCCTCAAAACCAGCTTTCTACCACTGAAAAACCTCTGAGTTTCAGTGGTAGAAAGGCCAAAAAAGAATTGTTTTAAAAGCTTTAAAGGATGGCACAAAGCTTAGCAAATAAAGCTACAAGGAGGGTGGATCACCCCTAACTCCAAAAGAACCTCAAACAACCATTTTTAACACTTAAAAATAGAGGTTTTTTCAGTTGATAACTAAGCCAAAACAGCATGCAAAAGTGGCCCAAACTAGTATACAAAAACAAGCTTAAAATGGGTAAATGCTTACCCTTGAAGCACAGCAACCAAACAAGCAACTTCTGAGCCAAAAACCATCTTTTTGAGCTCTAAACAAGCCTTCAAGAACCTCAACTCCAAGGTAGTGGTGTTTGACTAGGTGTGTTAATGCAAATATGTGAAGAAAATACACTTTCAAGCACAATATAGCACAATATAGAGAGAAAGAAAAAGAATTCTAAAGAGAGAGGGAAACTTTAGCTCTGAAATTTTGTAACCTTTTGCATGCATATAGATGAGTTCTATATATAGGAGATACAAAGAAGCCTTGAAGAGATCCAGCCATCCACGTGGGTGCAGATGAGCTTACCTGTGCAAACAGCTGTCAAAATATCTGCAAAAATATCTACTAAAGCAATAGTGGCCGGCCGGCCATCAGTGGTGGCTGGCAGTGCCTCATTGGTGGCCGACAGGGCCTATTGATGGCCGGCATACCCAAATGCATGGCCGGTAGGCTATCAAGGACATCAGCCTGCAAAAACCAACACATGGTCCAAATATGAGACAGAATGGAAATAGGGTTTGGAAAGAGCAAACCTGGCGCATTCTGCCGCGGAATTTGAGTGCTCGACGAGCAATCAAACTTGTTACTGGATGTACCTGCAAGAACATTCAAGTCTTGAGGACGGTCAAAAATGGGGTGTCTACAATAAGTACATTCTAACTCCCAAATTTTAGGACCTTAACTTTTTTGTTAAAAATTATGAGAATCTAAAATAATTACATGCAATACTTAAAAAAAAATGATAAACTATCAATAGATACTAATAGTTGGACTTAATTCTTATCAAATCCTATTGAAAATAAATCATAGTAAAATCGTCGTTTTTTTTGGACGATTTTTTACATATGTCACTAAAATTGATAATTAGTGACTTTTTTGTTTCGATTTTTATAAATTATCGCTAAAATTTACCATTAGTGACGTTTTTCTAGTGACAACTATCGCTGAAAGTTGAAAATTAGTAATGTTTTTTGTGACAATTTTTTTAAAATGACGCTAAAACTTATAATTAGTGACATTTTTTATGATAAAATTTTCAAACTGTCGCTGAAAATTAACAATTAGTGACGTGTTTTAATAGTATTTAATGAAAAAAAATATCATTAATTATTACAAGACCTATTGGATAATAAGTTTATCTATTAAGACCTACACGTAAGTTTCCCAAAAGACATGATTGTTACAACCCATCTTTGCCCTTTCCATCTTTGACCACTTTCTGCAACTCATTCCTGACCTGTCTCTTGGCTACCTTGATACCCTTCATTTCCTTTCAACTACATCAGTTATTGCTCATCGATGACATCCCTTCTTTCACCATTTTTCCCATCAAATGATCATTTAATTATATATTTCAGCATCTCTTGCAATATGCTCTAACCACCCAATACCTCCATCAACTTTCTCTTCCTTTATAACTCTTATCCTTCTGTAACCTTTTCTTTACACTTTTATTCTCTATAACCCGTTTTCTGTCCTCTTTCTCCTCGTTCTTCTTTTCCATCACCTTCTTCTTTGCCTTCACCATCTGCAAACCCTAGTTGCCACAACTTTGCTACTCATTTACCATCAAAACCCCTTATTCTCATTGTGATCGCGATCTTTACTCTCTTTCTCTCTTTTGTGTGCGCGTGCGTACACACACTTACATTGCATGCAATCTGCTTTAAAGTAGTGGCCACGGAAATGAAGAGTGAAGTATAGAAGGCGTTGCAAATGGTCAAAAAGAGGTTAAGGTGATGGTTAGAGATGGTAGGGCTAGATAATGAAGGGAATGTCTAGGTGGGGTTGGAAAAGGTAGGGAATGTATGGTTAGAAATTGTGTAAGAGAGGTTGTTGGAACAGATGGGGAGTGAGAAGGAAAATAAAGAAGATGAAGAGAGTAAGGCACATAATCATATGCATAAGAAGAGCATTTGAAAAGCAAAGAGGATGAATATTTTGGTCATGGAAAAGGCGAGAATAAAGGTAGTTACACTTTAGGTAATCTACCCTAAGTGCTAAACCTTACTATATAAACTCCCTATCCCGATTGAGAAAGGTATGATGTATTAACTAACTCAGTACATTATGTATTGTGAATTATCTCTATTTGGTACACCTCAAAGATATGAAAATTGTTAACTTTACGAGCCATTTGTTGGACCCCCTCTAGGCACTCTAATAGTTGAGGGTTTTTTTTTTTTTTTTTTTTTTCCCTGAGAAAGCAATAAAGACACCATCCTATTGAAATATTTAGTAGGAAAGTTGTTTACAAACCAAGCCAAGTCATGTGTTGGCTTGACCATTGTCTAACTCACTTTAGACACACTAAGAAAATTAAAAAAGTTACAACAAGACCATATGTACTCTATAATAGTAGTAGAGGACCGAAAAGGTTGGATTTTATGACATAACACATCCATTAAAACTTAAGAATCAATACATATTGAGATGCTTGTCATCCTCTATTCCTTCGCCCAATGTATGGCTTTGACACATGTTGTGGCCTCTGTTTCAAGTGTTGATGACAAGTTCAATCAACAAGCTTGTTGGGCTATTGGATCATGCTTCCCATTGTAGCATACCCAAGCACATCTAGCTGTGCCGTCTTTGTGTCTTCAAGATCCATCCACCATGATTTTATATTTGTGAAGATCAACATCAAAAGGAACATTATTAACAATTATACAAGTTGTGTTTGGTTGTTCTACTAAAGGTCCTTTCGAATTAAGGCTATGAAATTCAGGTTGAGTCAACACATCAATAGACCCTTGGTTCCTACATCGGTTTTGTACTCAAACAAATAGCTCTTAGGCAAGTGTAATGGTTTGTTGGCTTGTTAGATAACTCCCCAAAAAGATAGAATTTCTTTGTTTCCCAATCACCCAAAGCAAAATAACCAATTGGTTAATGCACTTTTTATCTTAAACTTTGTTTCTCTATTCCTCTAGCCAAATATTAAAAAGAACATGGAGTACTAACTAAGAAACCCAAACCTAATGGGCTGATCCACACCCGCTAAGACTCTGGATAGTAGAAAAGCATATGCTCTAAGGTTTCTTCCTCTACCAAACATCTTGGGCATATTCAGAATGTGCCTGATATTTAGCGCATATCGAACTAGAAGTATATTATGTAAATATTTCCAAAGAAACATGGACCATTTGAGAGGAATGTTAAGTACTATACTGTTAAGTACCTTAGGGATTCATCAAATGGATATATTGTGACACCTCAAATGTTCAATTAATTTAACACCACATTAATATTAAATTTTAGAAACGTATGATTGAAAGAGTTAAATATTATTAAATTTTAGAGTATTAAAAAAACAAATTATAAATAAAAATAGTATATTTTTTCTGAATAATTATTCACGTTATTTTAAATTCAATAGCCTGTATATTTTTATACTAAAAATTATTTCAAAAAAATAATTTTAACTTTATATTATTATTTGATATTATTTTCTGAGTATTATGATATTTTTATTATATATTTCTCTATTCCTAGATCAAAATACACTAGAATATAATATTTTCTGTACGACGAAAATACGTGCTCCCTAAGTTGTCTTGCTGCCCACGCCTCTTCTCTATATATAGATGGCAATCATCTAATGCATCCTCACCATTTCCCCAAACTCTCTTGTTCTCTCTCTGCTTTCTAGTTGTTTTTATAAAACTTTGAGTTTATTTGGAAGTATTTAGTAGGTCACAATAAACGGAGTAAAAAGTTGGAATTAACACTAAAGTGAGTTATATTATACCTTGAGTTACCATAACATATTTTACGTATATTTTGAGTTACCATAATTGATTTTATACAAGTTATGTTTTATAACTTATATTTATATTTCAAGTGCGTTAATTATTTTTCTGAAACTCCATTGTCTTAAAGTGAAACTCATGGATATGATTGTTTAAATTTAAATTATTTGACAATAATTTTATAAATATTTATTTTTGTAAGTACCACCACGGGAGTCTCATACCTTGGTCACTTTGTGGCCTTCTATTTGTCATGGATTCACTGACCTCTGTTCTGATTGTCACTCTTGTAACCTCTATTCTGTTCTGTTCTATTCTGTACCGTAGTTATGATTATTTGCTTATATGATTTTCGTATTATGCTTCGGTTATTTAAAAGTAGTTATGTATTTCAGTTACCAAACTAATCTCTGTTTAGCCGAATAATTATCCATGGTAATTTTTGTACCCTCATGCTCACTGTATAATATTTCTCACTCTGCCACGTGCTTATAGCTGTTATCCTCTTTCAGGTGATGAGATTTAGCGGGATCGAGATTGGGAATAACTCGCTATGTTTTTTTTATTTTTTTATTTTATTTTATTTTACTAGATGTAATTCTGATCGGACTCTTATAATAAAATAAAGCCCAAATGACTATTTTCCTTTTAAATAAATTTATTGGTACCCATTTATTTTATTTTACTTTATCCGCTTACGCTACTAATATAGAAATTTTAGAATTATTTTATTTTTATTGTCATTATCGCGACGCCTAACTCCTGGGTACTGAGGTTGGGTCGTGACAAAAGTGGTATCAGAACTAGGTTTTTGGTTTAAAAATAAAATAAAATAAAAACACCTTAGTTGTCTAACGCGATTAAACCGTTTTATAAATATTTTTAGACTAAGTTTTCCTGTGTTGTAGGGAATGGCAAATATAATGGAGTTATTCTAGTTTAAGCTTCCAAGAGCCCATCTTGTATCGAACCTACTAGAGGGGTGGGGAGATTCAGAGAGTCTTGTCAGACAAGCCTACCCAACACTTGACCGGCTCATAAGGAGACCTCTATACCTACAGGCTGACCTCGATGAGGATTTTTGGCTTTGAAAACTTAGCTGAGGCAGTATACGTGAAAGATACATTGGACTGATCCACGTTGTTGGTCTTGCTCCAGATCTAGGACATTTACACTTTTTAGTTTCACCTTTGCCCTTAGGCTTTGCTGAGAGGAGAGGGCACGCATACCCCAGCAGCCACATACGCATTACAATACCTCCTCCATAGTACATTATCCATGTCCCAGCTGTGGATTTTACTAATAGCGCGACATATTTGGAGGTACTTGTACGGATTACTAGGCGGGAGTTCTGGGGATATGATCATGGAGTTCTTACCTATATAGTCTAGGCTGTATGGCGTTGTTTTGGGATAGAGCACAGTAGCTGAGAGTTTGAGTCCCTTATGCAGGTGAGTTTGCAAGGCTGTTCCATGGCCTAGTTTTTCGGAGCCAGTTCTCATGGTTGCCTAACGGTCCATTTTGGACCCCTAATCAGGAGATTTTTGTGACCTGACCATGATTAGTCTGATTCTTATTTTTTGTGTATTAGTAGGATTAGACACTAACTCCTGACTGATATATAAGTATGTTGTACTAACACTTTATGTATAAGTAAAACAGGTGTCCTTATGTATTCTGGAAATTATATATGTACTGTTATAATATCATTGTGAATCATAGATATAATATTGCGATGACTAAGTACGTAATAATTTAGACTAATCCACTAACCGTTTTCACCCTATAGTAATGGCCAACAATGGAAATCGAACCAGATCGTCGGTTAGCAGTGTCGACCCAATGAAGCAAATCATGGAAAGAGCAATTACCAGTTTTATGCAGGCCCTGCAAACTAACATGAATAATGGAATGCCCGAACGGCGAGAAGAACCAGTTACAATAAAATAATTCTAGGATTTGAAACCCATCACATTTACCGACAATCCAAACCCATTGGTAGCAGAAGCTTGGGTTAGGGACATTGAGAAGATTTTTCGCGCACTACTTTGTACAGAAAGACAAAAGGTAGCTTTCACTGCATTCACCTTCAAAGACGAGGCACAAGAATGGTGGTTTCTTACCATGGAAAAAGAAGAAATCATGACCTGGGCCAGATTCTTGGAAGTCTTTTATGAAAAATACTTCCAGATTTGCTGCGAGAACAAAAGGCATCAGAATTCATACACCTAAAGTAAGGAACAATGACTGTCACGTCCTCCTTTTTAAGCCAACGGATACCATTACCAAATCCTTTATTATAACACAATTCCAGAGATCATGCGCGGAAATTCAATACAATAACGAGTACTATTATTAAAGGTTCTCTCATTTGAATATGAAGTGAATGCAACATGAGTTAAAAAAATAAATAAATTGCCCATAGGCTTACATATTTTAAATTAAAAGAAAGGGTTTAACCCTTTTATATCAATGGCATTTTGCCCACAAATAAAAGGCCCTGTGGTCAACACATAAAGAAGATCCTCGATCTTGAAACACTTCTCGACGTTTACCTAAAAAAGGATTAGCAACGTAGGATGAACATAAAGTCCAGTAGGGATCCTAATATGATCCTAAACAATAACAACATACAGATAGCTATGATCATGAATGCTTTAAATCATATCATATACATAATGTGATGATTTATATAGAAATATACTTATATAAGAACTTTTCTCAAAATCATTCATTTCATTCAACAACATAAGTAAATTACTTTTCTTTCTTCTTGTTACCTTTTTCCAAAATGCATATGATAATAACAAGTTCCTGAAAACAATTTCACAAAGCCCATTACATTTTCTCCCACTTTCCGGATGTACACCTGATTTGTCTCTTTGAAATATGTTCATATGTATTCGATGTTCTTCACATCATTCACAATCTCAATACAGTACTTACATCCATTTCTAACACATTCATATCTATACATATATACATTCAGTACAAAAGGAACACAACAAGCAACCAACAACTATCTACTCAACGAATAAGGCAACTCGGCCTTCCAGAACCATAACCATAATAACCTATAATATACATAGATACACTGAGACAATAATAATAAATAAGTTCTGCTATACCTGCTTTAAGCACGGTAAGCCAAGGATACACCTTTCCATAACGAAATGCCAGGCCACGGATACACCTCAAGCCATTTTAGTCTCACTTCATTTCATGACAATTCATTTCAATTCATGAGCTAATTTCATTATCTTTCAACAATCCAACTGAGATTACAAGTTAGTGGTTCTCCGATCAACATAATTACCACATAAACACTTCAATCTGCCATTTTACAAAAATTTTGTCTGCGGGATCGATACTCATGTATACTTGCTATTTTGGGACTTTCACCCAAGACACTCCGGCCAATTTAATTTCAATGAAGTCTATCCTCTATCTCCTCCCAAACATAGAGTGCATCCCCTTTCTCCTCCCAAACAATCATATATATACAATGTATTTAAAACATAGTCATATTTAATGACAACCAACAATAGATTAGTTTTAATTCACCTAATTCTCAAGCAATTTCTATAACAATCATAGCTATCCTCCACTGATAGCCCAATACAGTTACTTCAAAATAGATATACAATCTCCAAAATAGATAAACTAACCATATTTCCATAGATGAGATATAGGCCTGCTATGGGCCTCGAAATGGGTTCATACCAAGACTGAGGTGATAGTCTTTCATAGTTCTGATTACTAGTTTGACCATTAGAATGTCCATTAACTTGCATAGACTGTTTATCTCTAGCCAATCTTTGCTGAGGGACATTTAAAATTTTCTCTGTGTGTCTTGTGTTCATTGGTTGGTGGTTATTCATTCGATCCAAAAAGGATGTTGCCCACCTTTCCATTGTGTTCATTAATTGTTGTCCCATGGCATCTACTAGGCCATCCCATGGATTTCTTGGCTGAGTAGATGGAACAGTGAATGGTCCAATTCCTTGGTTTCGTCCAATATTATGAACATATGGTTCTTGTCCAGAAGCACTGGTCTGTTCGACCATAGGTTCTGATAACATGGGAGTTTCCACAGGATGTGTTACCACATTATCCTCTGGATTAGGTATTTCTACCTCTCCTTCTATGCCTTCTTCCAAGCGTTCATTTTCTCCTTGTCGTCTTCGTCTAGCCATTTTAATTAGTCCCACTGGGCGTGCCAAAAATGTATGTTGGCTTTTTGACTTTCGAAGGGTATTTTTGTAAATGCGAGCGTGCCAGCAAGGATCAATCAGTCCTTATAAAAATTATAATTGCCAACCAATTATCAGACGATTGTGTTTTAGTTCTTTCAGCCTCAATGAAGAGGACTTTTACTGGTAGCTTGACTTAGGAGAAATTAAGCGAAATAACAGTTAAACGAAGAGCAATTGAAGTATTTCATTAAAATGAAAACTTACAATGGTCCAAACTCAGCCTTGTAGAGGTTTACAATAACAATCTACTTGAATCTACTTGAAACTACTCCTATGAATGAAGTACAGAACAGGTATTTAAAATGCAGGAATGTAAAGAACAGGTATTTAAAGTGCAGGAAATGTAAAGACTGGAAATGTAAAAAACTGAAAAAGAAAATATGTAAAGTAAGACTGGTTTGTATGATCTGAGTCTGGGAGTTTTTTCTGGGGACCTCCTTGCTATTTATACTCCTCAAGGATGACCATCGAACCGCACTTCAAACCATCGAACTGCTCTTCCATGATCGCTGATCATGCTGCCTTAGAAGTAGTTCCACTACGCCATCACTTGCAGTTGGGCTTCCCTCCTGTATTTGAATTTGAATATGAGTAACCATTGAAGCCACGTCACCTTGTATCTCTTTACTGATCCAGTGCTACTCAGATCACGTGAGAACCAATATTCACTGCCACGTGTACGATGAGGATGGAAGACTTGAATAATCTTCCTATATTACCCTTACTCTGCCACGTGTCGAACTGTAACTAGCTTTTACAAAATATGTAGCCAACATTAACCCCCGCACTAATATGCCCAATACTTGGTAATATTAGTGGATCACGGTCTTTTCCCGCGCTTTTAGAACGTGCAGGGAGTTTACATTCTGGAAACACAACCGTCATCTATTTGGTGATCATTTGCATTAACTCTCCTTCAATTTGTCGAACATCCCAATACCTTAGCATTCGAACAGACTATGGCTAAATCAACTTCCCTTTATATTGATCAAGCATATGAAGAGCCATTGAGTAATGCTGCTTCCCTTCGAAAGAAACTCCACGAATTCATTAGCCACCTTTACCCGCCTTTCTATATTCAGGTCATGGGAGCCTTTGCAAATTACCAACCTTTGGACTACGAACACAATGCCCTTAATCTTTCGATTCAACAAGTTGCAGATATAGATACAAGAAGTTCTTCTTCTAACTCCCTCTTGTACCTCGAACAAACTGCTCTCAAACCTTTGATTCGGCAAGTTGCAAATATGGTCTTGGGAAACTCTTCTTCACAAACCTCTGCATGGGATGAAGCTGTAACTTCTTCCTCTTCTGGAGTTTCTGACTGGACAAGCTGGTCAACACCTGAGACCTGGGATTTGAGGGAACAAATCAACCATCATTTTGTTGAGTTCACTGACCCTTTAGAGTTTCCTTCTTACGCTCGAAGTTCAGTGGTCTACCCCTACGTGCCCATTGATCATCGACGTAGTTTGGAGGAGAATCTTCTTGTAGCATGGTACACATCCTCCATGCCTACAAAGATAGTGCACGCTACCCGGCGCCTAGAAGAAGCACAAGGGTACAACCCATCATTCTTAGCCCAGAAGGCGAAGATTTGTTCTTCTGATTGGCTTGATTATATTAATGCCTTTGTTCCTTCTGCTCTCGTGCCATCTCCCATAATAGAAGCATCTACACCTTCTTCTTCATTTTCTGAAATTGAAGCATCCACACCTTCTTCTCCATCTTCTGAAACAGAAGCATCCACACCTTCTCCTCCGCCAACTCTTTGCTGGACAGAGAGACTGAGGCTTGCCCTTCCCATGGAAAAAGTCTTCCCACCTTACAAACCTCCACCTTCCCCTACTCCAGCTGAGCGGAAACAAGCTCAATTTCTGCTTGCAGCTTTCTCTCATTTGCCCTTCAATGTTCTTGAGGACGAGGTCCCTCTCAAGGATCTTTGATGGGCTTGTGATATTCTGACTAGGGGCCATGCCCTTAATCCCCTTGCTCAAGCAGAACTTTATATGTTCCTGGACCAACTTCCAGTGCTTCTCTACTGGCATCGAAATTCCATGGTCACTACACAATCTTTGGATCAACTTTCGTCTCTTCGAATTCATGCCCAGTACGAAGCAGAGAACTTCATCGAAGAATTCGATGATTTCAAGAATAAAGATTCTGCGTATTGGGATGACTTGGTCATAGACAAATTGGAACAAAGATTGAGAGAGGAAGCTTTCGAAATAAAGGCTGAAGAGTTCTACTACGAAGTGAGAGCACATCAACTCATGCAGCCAATGTTAGAAGAAATAGAAGATATAATAAAGAAAGAACAAAAATTCATTGATCATTGTTGGACTAAATTTCATGATCTTGTTATTTATTCTATTCCTTATTTTTATAAGCTTGAGTTTATACCCAGATAGGGTCATTCGATGTAATTGCTTTGGCTTTAATATAAACAGAATTCTTCATTTGGCATTGTTTGACCCTGTTTCCATTTGCCTTTTAAGGCCAATCCAGAGCTTCGAATTGAACAACCTTATTCTTCGAATATGGACTCAATTGTTTAAACATGAAAACATTAAGAATCAACATGACTTTTCCAATTTATGGAATAAGTTTGACAATTCTGGCTGATATCATTTAGAATTAGTGCTTCAAATTTAACAACCTCATCCTTCGAGTCTGGACTCAATTGATTTTAATGAAACACTAAAAGGGACCAACATGACTTCTCCAATTTATGGAATAAAGTTGATAGTTTCTTGGCTGATTTTCAATCAGAATCAGTGTTTCGAATCTAGCAATCTTATACTTAAAGCTTGTTTCAACCATAATCAACATCTGACCATGGTTAGTATAATCAATTTAGTTTTAAATTGACCATCCTTTGCTTCGAACAACAGTTCATGCTGCTTTAGTTCCACATACAGCTTTTCTGTAAAACAACCACTGGTTTTAATGTTTCGAACACCAAATCCTGTCCTTGAAGAGTCTCAAGTTTTGCCTCAAAGGACATTACCTTTGTTAAGAAACCTAAAACAGGTCTTTAAACCTTTTGGAGTAAAACAAACACTTGAGTATTCTTATACTTTTTAAGTATGAATGTGCTTCGAAGCCGGCTTCTCTATTTCGAAGCCATTGTTTTTTGGTTTCTGGCGCTAAAATTTGGCTTCGAAGCCAAATATTTTACTTCGAAGCTAACCTTAATATCTGGGCTGTGTTTTTCCCTCCAAAAGTATCAATATTGAAGGAAACTATTCGTATTCATACTTCTAGTACTTAACGACTTACGCAATATATTTTTCAAACACAAAAGCTTTTAAAAACCCTTTTGTTTCGTGTTCTGAAATCACTTGCTCTTTTACCACACAAACCCTACCGATCTTCTGTTAACCCTCTCTTCCTCGCTACTTGCTATCAATGGATCCTTTCTCGCTGAAAGTGCTCGCTGGCGACCGTATCAGCCCTACCATGGCTTTGAAGAAATGTATTGATGAAGAAATCGCCAAGCTAACAACTGGTGGGTCAAGCGCCATAGATGGACGTCTCTTCGTTCCTCGCCACAGCAACCGACAAGAGTACGTCCTAGGTCCCATCTTTCGAGAGGCCCCTGACCAACTTCCAGCTTTATACCCCCGTTTGGAGGATCACTTTCTTCTCTACGAAGGAGGGCTTGACTGGAGCAATTGGAGAATGACCCGGCCTCATTGCTGCTGGCCGACATTGAGAACCGAATGGGAGGAATGGTATGACAGGGTTGTGCCTGCAAGGGAAGATGACCTACAGGAGCTCTGCATCCTCGACGCTCTTCGTCTCTCCAGGTTTATCATTCATGAGGACCCCTTTTTAATTCTTGCTGCTTTATGTTTTTGGAATATGGCTTTCAATTTCTTCTAATTTCGATGCGGCATGATGGTCCCCACCGTTCTTGATATTTGCCATCTTTTAGGGCTTTCACCCCATGGCTCTCCTTTTACTCCCAACTACCCAAACCTCCCTGTCAAATTTTCCCTTCCAGCCTTAAACTCTTCTTACAGTGATTTCGTAAAGGCTAAAAATAAAAGGGAAGGCCCTGTGAGAGACAGAGAGCTGTTTTCCTTTATTTTATACTGGTTGTGTAAGTTTCTCTTTTGCACTTCATCTCAGAGGATTATGCCTAAGTTTGCTCCACTTGCGAAGGCACTTATCTTGAAAAAACACCTAGCTCTTGCCCTTCATCTATTAGGTCATGTCTACAGAGCTTGCTCCCAATTTTGCGAAAAACCTCTTGACGTTAACCAAGGAGGTCCCCTCTGGGTGCTTCAACTCTGGCTCTTCGCCTGTTTCACTAACCTACATCCCAAATGTCTAAAATTCCTTGTTCAGGATCCTAGTACTTATGGGGAAAAGTATGCTAGGATTGCTCTCTATCCTGCTTCCTTTGCTTATTACCTTACTTTCTTTCACCAACTCCCTATTTCTCCATCTGTCTCCTTCTTTTGTCCTTTCGAAGCCAATAAAGGACCAACCTGGCTGCAGACTTTTCTGGCTGATAAAGAGTGCTCCACCTTACCTCATAAAGATATGTGGGCCTCTATACTGCTACCAAGGGAATTGTTCATTGGCACTTTGAACCCTCGAGCCTATAAATGCATATCTGAGGTGTATTGCCCTTCTCAGTTCGCCAGACAATTTGGATTCACTCAAGGGATACCTGTTCCTCTTTGCAGTCTCTCGATTGTCTATCTTACTGCTAGAGACTAGAGAATATCCAAATCCAAGCTAGAGACGGCAATACTCAAACTACTGAAGGAATTGAGTGAGTTCCAATTTGTCCCCTTTTTTCCATCTGGCTTAGTTTTGAAAAGATTCCAGAACTGGTGGACAGCCAATATGGAAGTGCGCCTATCTGTACACCCTCATGACTTGCTAATAGGGTTGGGAGTGCCTTCGAAGGCCAAGTCAGCAACAGCTGAGAACATTCCCCCTCTTCCTGAAGCTGCCACAACTGCTCCTGCAACTTCACCCCCTCCAGCTAGAGTTACTAGAGCTGCTTCGAAGAAGGGTAAGCATTTTTAGATTCTCTTTTTTTTCTTTTGAATCTTTTGTTTGTTTCCTTTACACTCATGTTCTTTGGTGCAGGGTCCCCGCCAGAAGAATCCCCTAAGAGAGCTGAAACTTTAGCTACTCTAAAAAAGAAACAACAACAGAAACAGAAAAGGAAGCTAATCCTCCCTCTTGAGGAATCTGAATCTTTGGCAGAAGAAAGAGAGGTTGAGCAAGAGCCAGAAGTGCATTTGCAAAGAACAAAGAGACAAAAGATGGCTGTCTCCTCTTCTGATATAGTCGAACATCCTACTCTCGAGGCAACTACCACAATAATGGGGAAAGAACTTACTTCTGAAGAATCTGAACCCCAAGTTGAAGAAGGGGAGGTTGAAAAGGAGCCGATAGTATCTCTGCCAAGAAGGAAGAGAAATAAAGTGACTGTTCCTGCTACTGACTTGGTTGAAGACCTTATTCATGAAGCAGCTACCAAGGCAGTAGAGCAGGAACATTCCAAAGCTATGATTGTCTTTGAGAGAGCTGAAAAGAGATGGCAACAACAATTTCTGAGAGATGAAGCTGCTGCTGCTAATGCATTACAAAGGGAAATGGCAAGAAGGCAACAGACTGCCGAACATTATTCACTTCGCAGCTCTCCCACTATTGCCAACATCTCTGAAACAAGTAATATCTTTCATGCTTCTACTATTTTGCCTTATCAAATTTTGACACTAGAGCTTGACCTTATGCTTCTTCCTTTTTGCAGCAACAACTACTGAGGCTATACTTCCAATGAGGACTCCCTCAATTTCAATTGAAGTTGATCAGATGCAGAATGTGAAAGCCATTCAAATAATACTTCCACTTCCTAGGCCCACATTTCATGTACCCCCTTTGAGTCCTAGCATCCCTTTAACTCTTTCTTTTGGTTTGACTCCATATCTTCCTCATTTGACCCTTGACACTTCTCTTCCGAGCCTTGCTCCTCCTCCTTCTTCCAAGGAAATTTCGACTGCTACTCCATCTACGATGGCAGTTGATTCCCCTATTGAGGGTGCTAGTAGCTTTCCAACCCATGGTTCATCACCTTTACCTAGCTCCAGCCCTTCTTCACTTGATTCATTGGTGGCTAGGACCATGGAGACTGCTAAAGATGCTCCATCCACTTCTCCTATCTTTATGCAGTCATTTATGCCTTCCACCACAACTCTCTCTGCACTCCTCATGTCTACGGATGAGGTAGACATCTTTGAAGCCAGACTAGCTAGTCTCTTCGACGTACCCTCTACCTCTCCAACATTGAATGTTGAAGCTGAGCCATTAGTTTTGGCTGACTCCTTGTTGGAAATTTTTGAGAGCTCTTCTTCTTCCAGCAGCAAGCCTTCCGTACCTTTGATAGACCTAGACACATGCCTGGAACTGTTGATTTCTTTTTCGAGGATTCCCTTCGAGGCTCTGCAAAGGCCTATAATCAGAAATGGGTTCCTCCAATGCTGCAAAATTGCTGAGCAGTCTGGCATGAATATTTCAAGTTATTTATCTCAGGCAGCAGCTACTGTCGACTTCTACCTCAGCATTTGTCATGCTGCTAAGGCTGCAGATGAGAAATTGGCTAGAGATCAGAGTTTTGTTTCCCAAGTGCACACCGAAGTGTCAAATCTGAAAGAACAACACTCCTCTGTCTCCCACTTTCGAGTCCAGCTGCTGGAGAGGAAAGCTCAACTTGAAGAGGAGCTGGCTGCAGTGAATCAAGCCTTAGTCTGAATTGATACCAAATTGCAAATTACCAACCAAGGACTGGCTGATCGAAAGGAAGAGATGGCTGCAGCTATTCAACTAGTTTCATCACTTAGCAATAGGAAATCTATGGTATAAAAACAATTAAGACACTGTAATGATTTTTGGGCCAATTTGTGGCAAAATGTACTTAATTCTTTATGAAAGCACAAATTTTTATCTGTCATCTGAGTAATCTTATGTTCTTGTACTTAATGTTTATTTTATTCCCTGTGTTTCCCAAATGGTTGGAAAATAAGGTTTCAAATATCTGCCATTAATCTTTTTGGGATGTATATACCCATTCAAATTTCTCAAATGGTATGCTCCAAAAGGCAGAACTCTATGAATTTGATAAGGTCCTTCCCAGTTAGGTGACCATTTGCCAAACTTATGGCTTTTAATTCCTATTGGGAATATTGTCTTCCATACCAAATCACCTTCATCAAAGCCAATGTGTTTGACCTTTTTATTATAATTCTTGGCTGCTTTTTTCTTTTAGAAAAGAATGCTATTTAATGCCAAAATTTTGGCTTCATCTATGGCTTCTAATTCCAAGCACATACTTTGATGGTACTGCTCAGGATCTAACTGGTCTTGGCATCTTACCCTCAAAGATTTAACATTAATCTCCACAGGTAACACTGCATCATGCCCATATACTAAGGCATAAAGAGTGACTCCTGTGCTTGACCTTGGGGAAGTTCTGTAAGCCCACAAAACATCCAACAACAGGTTATGCCAATCCCTAGGATTATCTTCCACAACCTTTTGTATTCCCTTTTTCAAGGACTTATTGGATGATTCAGCTTGACCGGGCTTGTACATAATAGGGTGTGGAATTAACAAGGCTAATTCCAAACTCTGCCACAAAAGACTTCACCATTTTCCCATCAAACACAGTCCCATTGTCCACAGTTATGGTTTGTGGGATGCCAAATCTATGGATCAAATCTTTAATGAACCTAATGACTTCTGTCTGGTCTACAGCTTTGTATGGCTTGGCTTCGACCCACTTAGTGAAGTAATCAGTGGCCACTAGAATGAAACAATGATGCTTCGAAGAAGGTGGGTGTATTTTTCCCATCATATCCATGGCCCATCCTCTGAATGGCCAAGGCTTCACTACTGCATGTAGGTCAGTTATGGGCACATGCCTTATTGTGCCATGCTTTTGACATGCCTGGCAACCCTTTGCATATTCTATGCAATCTTTAAGGATAGTTGACTAATAGTAGGAATGCCTTCGAAGCAACCATCTCATCTTTACACCAGGCTGATGAGCACCACAGATGCTTTCATGAACCTCAGCCATAGCTGTTAATGCTTCTTTTGGACCTAAACATTCCAGCAACAAACCATCTCCCCCCTTTTGTAAAGAGCATTATCACATATCATATATTGCATAGACTGCAATTTAACTTTTCTGCTGGTCTTCGAAGATGGACCAGCCAAGTACTGCATTATTGGATGCCTCCAATCTTGTTCTTGTAAGTCATTATGATTGACTTCCAAGACCACATTCCTTTTATTCAAAGGTGGTATTAATTTCTGATATGTTGTCTAGCTTATGTCCCTTTGGGCATTATCCCTTCTCTTGAAGTTCGAAGCTTTCTGAGCCACATCATTAGCTCTATTGTTCAAGAATCTTAGAACATAAGTTACATTTGCTATTTGAAACTGAGAAAGAAGATGTAATGCAACAACATAGTATGGTAAAATACTTATGCTTTGACACTTGAAAATCCCTTTCACTTGGTTAACCACCAATTGAGAGTCTCCAAATATGTCAACTGCATGTACTTGTAATCCAATAAGAATTTCTAGTCCCACTACTAAGGCTTCATATTCAGCCTGGTTATTGGAACAGGTAGCTTCATCCACTCTGAAACCATGTGTGGTTTCTATCCCTTGTGGAGATTTAATCACAATACTAATTCCAATTAAGCCATTGGCTTTTGATCCATCGAACCACATCTGCCATGGCTCAACACTAGCCATGTCAAGTTCCATTATCTCTTGGCTCTCTGTTTGACATGGATGGTCTGCCAAAAAATTGGCCAGAACTTGCCCTTTTACTGCCCTTTGAGGGACATATTTTAAATGAAATTCTGATAAGGCTAGTATCCACTTGCCAATTCTTCCCCTCAACATAGGTCTAGATAACATGTACTTAACCAAATCTGTGGTTGCAATTACCAAGACAGTTGTAGGTAAAAGATAATATCTTAATTTCATTGCAGCAAAATACAAAGCAAGACATAGCTTTTTTACAGCTGAATATTTACATTCACAAGAATTTAAAAACCTACTAAGGTAATAAACAGCTTGCTCCTTGCCTTCTTCATTATCCTGAGCCAAGAAAGCTCCCAATGAATCTTCTGCTGCAGCTATATACAACTTCAAGGGCTTATTACCCTTTGGTGGCATCAGCACTGGAGGGTTGCCCAAGTAGGCTTTGATACCTTCGAAAGCAATTTGATGCTTTGCTGTCCACACAAATTCCTCTTCATCTTTCAGCCTTAACAAGGAAGAAAATACTTTAGTTTTCCCTGCAGTGTTAGAAATGAACCTTCGAAGAAAGTTAACCTGTCCAAGGAACCTTTGTAATTCTTTCTTACTTGATGGAGGCCTGGCTTCAATGATGGCTTTAGCTTTATTTTGATCAATCTGTATTCCTTTCTTGTGCACTACATAACCCAAGAAGTTTCCAGATGATACACCAAAAGCACATTTAAGAGGATTGAGTTTCAACTTGAACTTTCTCATTCTTTCAAAAGCTGCTTCTAAATGAAACAGATGCTCCTCCATGGACTGGGATTTCACTACAATGTCATCAATATAACACTCTAAATACTCTCCAATGAGGTCATGAAAGATAGTGTTCATAGCCCTCTGATATGTAGCCCCAGCATTCTTCAGGCCAAATGGCATTTTAACCCATTCGAAGGTGCCAATATTCCCAGGACATCTAAATGCTGTCTTGTGGATATCCTTTTCCGCAATGCAGATTTGGTTATAACCAGAGTGTCCATCCATCATTGATAAAACTTGATGCCCTGCTGAACTGTCTACCAACAGATCCACTATAGGCATAGGGTACTCATCTTTTGGAGTTGCTAGATTTAAGTTTCTGAAATCAATGCATACCCTCATTTTGCCATTCTTCTTAACTACAGGCACAATATTAGATAACCATTCAACATACCTGGCTGTCCTGATAAAGCCTGCCTTGAGTAGTCTAAGAATCTCTTCCTTAACTTTCTGAATTACTTCTGGACTCATTCTTCTTGGTTTCTGCTTGTATGGCTTGAAGTTAGGCTTCACAGGGAGCCTATGTTCTACTAATGACCTATCCAATCCTGGTAGTTCATTATAAGACCATGCAAAACAATCTTTGTATTTCTTTAGAACAACCAACAACTGGTCCCTGTCCAGAACATTCAAACAAGCACTTATATAAGTGGGCTGTTGCATAGAACCTTTCCCTAAATTTACTTCTTCTGAGGGGTCTTGTGTCTGAGAACTTATTGAAGCTTCTTCCTTGGTTTCTTCTACCTTCAAAGCAACCTTCTCGCTCTGTTCTGCTCCCAGGTTCTTTAGTTCAACATTTTTGCTCTCCTCCTCATAGACAAAATCTGTCCATAAGGCATCTTCTTCCTGTATCTCCTGGACTTTTGTTTTAATATCCAATGCACAGTATTTACCAAGGGTCAAAATTTTGACCCGTTGCTGCTCCTGTTTGCAGCCAATTATCATGGCTTTTCTTTCTTGCTCCTGTACTTTCTGGACTATTGATTTTACATCCAGTGTTGAAAACTTAATTAGAGCCAAAGACTTGGCTTCTTGTTCTTCCTCTCTTTGCCTACAACCAGGCATCATTGTCATCCTTAACGACAATCTCTTCATCAGCACTCTCTTGGACTAAGTGCTTTAGGTGTGTCACTTCCTCATCAGCCATCACTTCGGCTGAGCCATCAGCTTTCCTCAGTATACTAAGTGGTGTCACTCTCTCAATATACAACTTGGCCTCTGCAAAGTCTGCATAGGTTATGAAGGGTTGAGGATCTGCATCGATTTCCTCTGTCTCTCCATTGCCTAAGGCCATCATAATTTTTTGATGCAAAGAGGAAGGCACACATTTGTTAGTGTGGATCCAATCTCTCCCAAGTAAAGCATTGTATTTAGCATTACTGTCGATTACGAAGAATGCTGTCATGCAGTCCCTGGTTCCCACACTTAGGTTGATGGATAGAATTCCCTGAGCCATCTGTTTGTCTCCAGCAAAGCCAGCAATGGTTGTACTGGTTGGGATCAACCTAGGATTCTTTTTCCCTAATTTCTTCAAAGAAGATTTCGGTAGTAAATTCACTGCTGCCCCATTATCTATCAGGACTCGGTTCAATTGTATCTCGTCGAAGAAAGCCTTGATGTACAGAGGCTTGACATGTTGTGTCATAGAATTCGAGGGATACTCAAATGGATATGAGAGGTTAATGCTCACCTCTTCTTCACTCTCATATTCAGTTTCCATTGGGGTAGCCATTCCGGAATCATCCTGTACCATACTCACTTGTGAATCTTCACTAGAGACTGGAATTGGATCAACTTCTTGACCATCCTGGTTCTCATCTCTAGCTTCGAACTCATGAGGTAGTATATGTACCATATTGACTGATACTGGAGGAAATGAGCCAAACTGGATGGTTGGCTGTGTCTGTTTCCCCTCTTGGCTACCTTGGTCAGTTACCTCAGAAGCATCCTGCATGCTGCATTCTGGCACTTCATTGCTAACAGGTTCCTTCGAATGGTTTTCCTCGACTGGTTTTTCAACCAAAAATATTTGCTCAGCCATGAAGGCTTCGAACATTTCTTCTTCCACCATTTCTTTCTTTTGGCTTATGCCAATCTCTTCTTCTGTCTCGCTACCACTCTCCATCAGAGCCTTCTCCAACCCTGCTAAGCTAGCTTTCTCTCTGGCTTTTAGTTCAGAATGAACCTTGGCCAACTGTTCTCTGCTGCAAACCACTTTGTTCTGTGGAATTGGCTTTGGAGCATGGTCTGACTTTGGATTCTTCTTTCCTTCTGTCTTGACCAGTGAAGAACTCTCTCCACTTTCTTTCAGATCTTGCTGGTACTGGGTGTACCTGCGCTGAATCTTTCTCCTTTGTGATCTTGAAATGACTGGGACCATATCTGGTTCCTTTGTCTTTGGGTGTTTAAGCAATACCCAATTGTTCGGAGCCACCAAAGGAGGCTTGACCATCCTGCCTTGGTTTCCAATATCCCTTTGGGCAGGCACTTCCCTAGGCTTGTTCTGCATTACAAACCAATCTGGAACCCCAGGTACCCACGAACTTACTGACCCAGATGTTGAACTGTTTCCTTCTACCTTCGAAACCGTCTTCGAGGCTGGTTGTGAAGGCAATTGCTTGGCCCTGACCTCATGTCTCGAGCCTGATTCAGGCCTTCGATGGAAGTGACCACTTTCTGTCCTGCGTGAGGATGGTCTAGGGGACCAATCTCTGGCTTTGATCCCATAACCTAAACTCCTCTCCAGTCTTCTTTCAGAATGACTGCTCTCCATTTTATAATAGTTAGGTGGCTTGGACTCATACAAGGGTCTCTTGCCTTTAGCATGCATTCTGTCCACTGCAGGCTCAACCACTAACGGCCGCTGCCTGTCACTAGCCGGGTACGGCCTCTTGTTGTAAGCATTGGTTGATTTAGGACGTCTCTGTACATTCCTGTAATATTGCTTCCCATCAACTAGAAGGCCTTTCAACCATTTATAACTCAGTCTGCACCTGGGACACATCCTCTGCATTACAACTGCTTCTAAGGAATCATCATCCAGTGCTTCTTCATCAGAGTCTCCCCCCTAGCGTAAGAAACCTTGTCCAATAGCTGGTAGATTTCCAGTATCCTTCTTGGTAGTTGTCTGGTTGGCAATATGCATCCGCACATTGACCTCTTCCAATTCCTGCAGAGATAAATTCTAGAAGTTTGGTACAACAACATTAGCTGCGCTTTCTCCAACTTCTGGAAATGGATTACTGTCAATCCCCATGGCCTTTTCTGTTTTGGCTGGGAATTTCAAACTTCCTTTCCAAATTTGTTCTTGAATCCTGTCTCGAAAAACAATGCAGTTTTTAGTCGAGTGAGACCAAGAGTTATGCCACTTACAATATACTTTTCCTTTAAGTTCATCTGGAGATGGCATTTTCACTCCTTTTGGCAACTTAAGGAAATTGGCCGCAAGCAAATGATCAAAAATGTCATCTGCTTTAGTTAAATCGAAAGAGTACTTCCGGTGAAAGTCTTTCTTCTTAAACTGCTGGTCAATTGTTGTATTCTTATGAATTAATGCTTCACAGATTACAGGTTCTTTGCCCACAATCTCTGCTGCATCGATCTCATAATTAGGATATCTATAATATGTCTTATACGATGCATTATTTCGATCTTGTTCCTCCTCTAATAATGCTTCATATCGAGACACCTTATAGGTTAGTTCCACCAAATCTCTGAATTCAGTTGAGTCAAACTTCTTTCGCAGCCTGAAGTCTAAGCCATTTTGCGCCAATCTTACAAATTCTGGCTCTGGCAGTATGACTCTACATTTATTTCGAGCCCTTTTAAATCTAGCAATAAACTGAGCGGCCTTTTCTTCAGGCCTTTGACTCAATCTAGCCAAGTCTGCCATGGAAACCTCTGGCTCCGATTGGAAGAATTGGGCATGAAATGCCTCTTCCATTTGTTGCCAATTTTGAATGGAGCCAGGTGTAAGGTTGATGTACCATACAAATGCTCCCCCAGTTAGAGAATTTGGGAATAATCTTAGTTTCATATAGTCATGATTAGTAAATTCACCGCATTGAGCAGCAAACCTAGCAATATGCTCTATTGTTGATTGGTTTCCACTCCCATAGAAAAGGGTAAAATCTGGTATCCTGAACCCCCTTGGGTATTCATGTACCCTATCTACCCATTCTGGGTATGGTTTTCTATACACAGGAGTCTGGACCCCCCGAGCCATCGGTCCACACATCTCCCTAAGATATCAGCAATTTGGTCCCTAGGGACCATATTTTGTGCCTGCTGAACCACTACTGGGAGGGACAAACACAGGATTTGGTGGACAAACTTGTGCCTGTGGTCCTCTTGGTCCATAAGGTGGTACATTTGGGACTGGTTGTCCCTGTAGTGCAGGTTACTGTTGGAGGTGTGGGTAACCCCCTTTGAGCCTGTCCTGCGAAAGGACCTGCGAAAGGTGCTGGAACAGGTGTTGTGTCCCTTCCGTTTGTGGGAAAACCTTCCAACCCCCCCGGGTATAAATTCGAACAAGGGATTATTATACCCCCCTAGTGCCAGGTATGGTTTCGAACATGGGATTTGTAACCATTCTTACGCCAGTTTCTTGTACTTGACCAGATCCACCAACTTGTGAGGCTTCATTGTTGAGTACTAAGGCATTTTGGCCTGCTATAGGCCCTCGAAATGGGTTCATACCAAGACTGAGGTTATGGTCTTTCATAATTCTGATTACTAGTTTGACAATTAGAATGTCCATTAACTTGTATAGGCTGTTTATCTCTAGCCAATCTTTGCTGAGGGACATTTAAAATTTCCTCTGTGTGTTTTGTATTCGTTGGTTGGTGGTTATTCATTCGATCCAAAAAGGATGTTGCCCACCTTTCCATTGTGTTCATTAATTGTTGTCCCATGGCATCTACTAGGCCATCCCATGAATTTCTTGGTTTCGTCCAATATTATGAACATATGGTTCTTGTCCAGAAGTACTGGTCTGTTCGACCATAGGTTCTGATAACATGAGAGTTTCCACAGGATGTGTTACCACATTATCCTCTGGATTAGGTATTTCTACCTCTCCTTCTATGCCTTCTTCCAAGCATTCATTTTCCTCTTTGTCGTTTTCGTCTAGCCATTTTAATTAGTCCACTAGGCGTGCCAAAAATGTATGTTGGCTTTTTGGCTTTCGAATGGTATTTTTGTAAATGCGAGCGTGCCAGTAAGGATCAATCAGTCCTTACAAAAATTATAATTGCCAACCAATTATCAGACGATTGTGTTTTAGTTCTTTCAGCCTCAATGAAGAGGGACTTTTACTGGTGGCTTGACTTAGGAGAAATTAAGCGAAATAACAGTTAAACGAAGAGCAATTGAAGTATTTCATTAAAATGAAAACTTACAATGGTCCAAACTCAGCCTCGTAGAGGTTTACAGCAACAATCTACTTGAAACTACTCCTATGAATGAAGTACAGAGCAGGTATTTAAAGTGCAGGAATGTAAAGAACAGGTATTTAAAGTGCAGGAAATGTAAAGACTGGAAATGTAAAAAACTGGAAAAGAAAATATGTAAAGTAAGACTGGTTTGTATGATCTGAGTCTGGGGGTTTTTTCTGGGGACCTCCTTGCTATTTATACTCCTCAAGGATGACCATCGAACTGCACTTCAAACCATCGAACTGCTCCTCCATGATCGCTGATCATGCTGCCTTAGAAGTAGTTCCACTACACCATCACTTGCAGTTGGGCTTCCCTCCTGTATTTGAATTTGAATATGAGTAACTGTTGAACCCACGTCACCTTGTATCTCTTTACTGATCCAGTGCTACTCAGATCACGTGAGAACCAATATTCACTGCCACGTGTACGATCAGGATGGAAGACTTGAATAATCTTCCTATATTACCCTTACTCTGCCACGTGTCAAACTGTAACTGGCTTTTACAAAATATGTAGCCAACAGTCTAAAACAATACCAACACCGTGGTTACTTCTCTTTTTATTTTCTTTTGATATAAACACAATTATACAACCCATATTAGCAAAATACAAATATTATTCAACTTTCTCCCTTTTAAATCCATTAAATCACTAATATTAAATTAGAGTTTTCCTCCCTCTCTTCACAAACATATTAAATCATTTCCCCAATTAACTCAAACAACAAACAACTTAGCAACTCTAATCACAAATATCAAACCTTAGATCCCCTTTCATGGCTTTCAAGAAAATTCATAATGAATATGGGTTTTATGCAATAAAATCTACCACATATCTATCTATAGACGAGGTATTGAAAAGGAGTAAAGAAATCCCTACCTCTCGAAGCAAAGAGAAAACAATCCAAAAATCACCGGTGACGAAACCACGAACTATTTGGATAAAAAAAAAGCCCTTGATAAGATCTACAATCTTTCTCAAAGGACCAAGGTGGAAAGATCACTCTAGGTGAGTAGATCTAAAGATCTTGGGTGAAAAAGCTTGAGTTTAGAGAGAGAGAAGAGAACTCACGAGGTAGAGAAGGAAAAGAGAAGGAAAAATGAAATGAATAAATGTTTGGAGCCTATTTATAGTAGCAATGTAATAATAGAATAATAGCTCCGAAGTCAAATGAAAAGAACAAGTCAAAAAACCCTCAAAAAATAGGCCCCAAACTGACCCAAAAAGCTGAAATTTACACGCAAGTGTCAACCCTTCAGACAGAAAAGCAAAGTGTGCAACAGGCTAGGTGTCTACACCTCCCAGGCTGGTGTCGACACCAAATTTCAGCAAGCATTTCTAGGACAAGGGTTGACCCTTCCCAGACTGGTGTCGACCCTTGAAGCCAACAACAAAAGGCAAGTGTTGACACCATAGCGATCCCGGTTTTGACCCGACCTTTGTTATAATCCGGATTCGGGTTTCGTCGCTTAGTGTCGTATTCATGTCTTGTTTTCCTCCATTAACTCTTTGAATTTGAGTTTTGGAATATGTTGGGCATGTTTGGAACAGGTTAGTTGCTAGTTGGTCTATATTGTTGCTGCCCAGATTTTGGCTTCTTCGTTCGAGCGAGGCTTTTTGCGCTCGAGCGAGCCTTGTGAAATTTGCTTCTTCGCTCAAGCGAGGTTTCTTATGCTCGAGCAAGTTTTAAGAGTTCTCAGGTTTCCTTCCAAACGTAGCATTTCTGGGAAGATGAAGTTCTTCGCTCAAGCGAGCCTTCTTGTGCTCGAGTGAGGTCACTTGTTGTGTCTGGTTGCTCGAGTGACAACTTCTTCACTCGAGTGTATATCAGTTCGCAGCAGCTCATTCTTACACAAAAATTTTACATTTTTTGCCCCAAACCCTAATCCAGCACTCTCTCTCTCTACAAATACTTCAAGATCCAAGAATCTCTCAACCTTAGTCCTTTTGTTAAAGAGTTAGAGCATCTTGTGGGCTTCCTCTTGATCCAAACAAAACCGAATTTGGAGCATTTTTGAAGTTCATCATTTCCTTTGAGCTTCTACTCTTGAAGTAGAGATATTCTATACCTTGTTATGATTTTTAACCTAGGTATTTGTCATTTTGTATAAATGGAGGGATTTGGTAGGATTTGGGTAAAGTTAGGGTTTAATCTCAAAAAATTAAAGAGGGGTTTTCTATTTTGAATCCTAAAATGACTAAGGGACCTTGTGTATGAAGTCCTCTAGTGATAAAATTATGAAATTTGGCCTTTTGGTTAATATTTGGAAAATGGGGAAATTTGCCCTAATTTGAGTTAAATAAATTATTTTGTATAAATGATGAGATTGATATGGGAAATATGAAATTGGGATGATGCATGAATGAATGGTGTAGTTGGATTTGTTAAATCACTCACCTATGGGAATTCGATAAATTATCTGTTTAAAAGATTGTATATCTGTTTAAAAATATCTATTTTGGACTATCGGTGGAGGATAGCTATAATTGTTGTAGAATGTGGATTAGGTGAATTGAAACCTATCTTTTAATTTACCTTATTGAATATGATGGTAAGATCGAGATATTGAAAACGTGTTGTGGATAGTCATTGTATATGACGATACTTTTAATACATTGTATATATATCTTTGTTTGGGAGGAGATAAGGGATATACTCCATTGTTTGGGAGAAGATAGGGGATGGACTCCATTTTAAAACTAAGTTGGCCGCAGTGTCCAGGGTGAAAGTCCCGAAATCTTATAATTATGGGTGCCGATTCCCTCGGATTTGAATTCTATAAAATGGCATGTTGAAGTGTTTTGAATAATAGATGTTGTTAAAGTGTGAACCAATGAATTGTAATTTCATTTGGTGGATGGAAAATCTACGTTGAGATGTGAAAATCTACGTTGAATGGTCTTGGAAAGAGTATAAGTTGGTCATGAACATTGAATATAATTATACTTGGCATTTATATCTTAGTTAAATCTCATATATTGTGTTAGTTTATCTCTACTAAGCTTTGGCTCACCCTACTTGGGAAACCATTTTTAGGTACAGTGACATGCTTCCTCCAAGGGCGTAGCTTGGGAGAACTAAGGGCTGAAGGCTTTATTTTTGTTATGATATGTTTAAATGTTTATTCAAGCCGAGAGCTTTACATGTATAGAGCTTAGGACTCTTCCTTTTGTTGTAACTACGTAATAACTTGGAAAGATGTAAACCCGTAAGGCATTTATTTTGTTGTTGTTAATCTACTATTACATGCTATAGATTCAAGATGAACATTTATGAATATATAATGCATGTAATACCCCTTTTGTAATATAAACTCTGATGAATGAAAGTATAACATTTTCTATTATATTTATGAATCTCTTGGGTTGGATTATCCTCTTTATTTTGTGGGCGTTACAACCAAGATTGGTGTCAACCCTAGAGCAATAATTCTAAGTTCCCAAACAACTTTTCAACGTAAACAAGCGTGAACGAACAGTCCCAACAAGTTTAAATCGATTTGTTCTCCTCCAAAACCAAAATACAACAACACCAAAGATTTCCAAAATAAAATAAAGGATTCAAATACACTTCTCAAAAGTTTTAAAAGATACAAGTGCTACAATGACAGTGGCTGAATACGAGAGCAAGTTCACGCAATTGGCTCGATTTGTGACATATGTCATTCCCACCGAAGCCAGAAAGCTCGCAAGTTCGAAGTCGGTTTAGATGATGACATCATGAACAAGATTGAGGTTCTAAAAATGCCAACTTATGTAGAAGTGGTAAATCGAGCGCACATTGCGGAAAAATGGATTAAAGCCTCAAGTTTTGGGGAAACAAGCTAGAAGAATAGATTTTGGAAAAGAGACAACAGAAGATCCAGTGTTGCGCCTCCCAAGAAGGTAAATATGGGCACAACTAGTTCAGGCAATCAAGGTCCTACTAATCCCAGAGGTGACACCATTCTAACTTGCCCTACTTGTAGAAGGATTCATTGGGGACGATGCCATTAAGATACGGGAGCATGCTTTAAAAGCTTGCAAATTGGTCACTTGCAAAGAGATTGTCCAAAGTTTACCAATCCTACATCCGGCTCCTCTGAACCAGCCCCAAAACCCGTAAAAGTGAGGAAGGACCAAAAATGCCAAGAAAGAGCTTTCGTCTTGGTGCCTGAAAACCTAGAGGTTATTGAGAACGTTGTGTCAGGTACACTTTCTGTTTGTGGTCATTTAGCTCATGTCCTCATTGACTCTGGTTCAACTCATTCTTTTATTGCACCACACTTTGCTTCCAAGTTAGCAGCAACCTCCGAACCCTTAGGATATACACTGTTTGTGTCTTTTCCTTCTGGTAATTCTACCCTTGGTACTGATGTATATAATTCTTGCATTATATCCTTAAAAGATAAAACCTTATACGTAGACTTGATTCCCCTTCGCATCGGTGACTTCGATGTGATCTTAGGAATAGATTGGCTGGCTGCCAATCACGCCTCTATTGATTGCAAGGCCAAAAAGGTCTCCCTCCGATTACCAAACCAACTCAAGCTTGTCTTTGATGGAACTAGAGTTTCCACCTCTCCATATGTTATATCCTTTATGACAGCCCAACGACTTTTAAGAAAGGGTTGTTGTAGTTATATTTGTTATGTGATCAATACTCAATAAGAGACCCCTATACTTGATGCAATCCCTGGGGTTACAGAATTTCCAAATTTTTTCCTGAAGACCTACCTGGTACCCCAGTTGACCGGGAAATCGAATTCACCATTGAAACCTAACCTAGCATACAACCAATATCAAAAGTTCCTTATCACATGTCGATGACAGAATTGAAAGAACTAAAAACCCAACTTCAAGAACTCTTGGACAAAGGCTTCATCCGACCAAGTACCTCACCATAGGGAGCTCCAGTACTGTTTGTAAAGAAAAAAGATGGCACGATGAGGCTATGCATCAATTACAGGGAGCTGAACAAAGTCACCATAAAAAATCGATACCCCCTGCCTCAAATCGATGACTTGTTTGATCAATTCCAAGGTGCCCAAGTATTTTCGAAAATCGATTTGCATTCTGGCTACCATCAACTAAAATTCAAAATGGAAAGTATCGAAAAGACTGCCTTTAGAACACGTTATGACACTATGAGTTCCTCGTCATGCTGTTTGGCATCACAAATGCTCCAGCGGCCTTCATAGACCTCATGAACAGAGTGTTCAAATTCTATCTTAATGAGTTCGTTATCGTCTTCATTGACGACATTCTTATATACTCTAAGTCACTGATGGACCATGAGCAACATTTAAGAACGATTCTACAAACACTACATGATCACAAACTTTATGCCAAATTGAAGACATACGAATTTTGGATCACTAGTGTACACTTCCTCGATCACGTCATTAACGATGACATCTCGGTTGACTCCCAAAAAGTTACAACAGTCATGGATTGACCAAGATCTACTAATGTGTCCGAGATTCAAAGCTTCTTGGGTCTAACTAGCTATTACCGACGCTTTGTTCAAGATTTTTCAAAAATAACATCACCCTTGACTTAACTAACTCAGAAAAACACACCTTTGAATAGACTGACAAGCAGGAACGTTGCTTCCAAGAGTTGCAAAACAAACTTGTGACAGCTCTTATACTCGCACTTCCTACAGGAAGAGATGGATTCGTAATGTATAGTGATGTCTCATACAATGGTTTAGGTTGTGTCCTTATGCAAAATAAAAAGTCATTGCATATGCCTCGCGTCAACTAAGGACTCACGAGAAGAACTACCCGACCCACGATCTGGAATTGGCCGCCGTAATCTTCGTCCTCAAAATCTGGCGTCATTATCTCTATGGGGTAACCTGCGGAATTTACAAAGATTATAAGAGTCTTAAATATGTGTTTACACAGAAAGAATTGAAAATGAGGCAACGACAATGGCTAGAATTTATGAAAGACTACGATGTAGAGATCCATTACCATCTAGGCAAAGCTAACGTGGTAGCAAACACGTTGAGTCGAAAGACTACCAGAAGTTTGGCATGTACCCTCGTTCTCCGCAAGATCAATGGACTGCCCGTCAACATGATCGTGGAACCCACTTTGGTTAAAGAAATTAAAGCATGCCAATGTAAAGATAAACTTTTAAAGAAAAAATATGAGGAGAAAAGAAGTACGCCCGATCCTGACTTCACTATAAGCAATGGGATGCTAAAATTTCGAAATCAAATTTGCGTACCCAACATTCCAAAACTCAAGAAGAATATATTGGTAGAAGCCCATAACTCGAGGTTTGTGGCTCACCTTGGCAATACAAAGATGTATCACAATCTGAGGGAACACTACTGGTAGATAGGAATGAAAAGAGACATAGCCAGCCACGTCTCCAAATGCCTGCATTGTTAACGTGTTAAAGCAGAACAACGGAGACTTGCAAGAGGGTTACAACCACTCCCTATTCCTGAATGAAAATGGGAGCACATTACTATGGACTTCGTGGTCGGGCTACCATAATCAGTCTCGAAGAATGATGCAATATGGGTTATAATAGACTGATTAACGAAGTCGGCGCATTTTTTGCCAATCAAAATCACGTACTCCCTTAATAAGTTTGCCACTTTATACATCAAGGAAATCATTCGATTGTATGGTACCCCAGTTTCGATTAGGAATGGCAACGAGGCGGGGGTGGAGACGGGGATCACACTTCCCGTCCCCGATCCTCGATGGTCAAATTTCCTCCGTTCCCGGCCCTGATCCTCGACGGGGAACCTATCACCGACCCCACCCCCGTCCCCTAATGAGGATCGAGTTTCCCTGACCCTAAACATTCCCCGGCTATAAAAAAAAAAAAAAATTATCTGCAGAAAATACAACCATTCATCAACAACAATATCAACATCATCATCAACAACAACAACAACAACATCATCAAGCACAAAAGCAAAAAACCTTCATCAACAACAACATCAATATCATCATCTTCATCAACAACATTTTCAGATCTGAAGAACAAACCCTAAACACATGGAGGAGCCGACGTCGACGCCGACGAGAGAGAGGAGCGGCGGTGAGGGAGCAAAGAGAGGAGCGGTGGTCGTGTGTGAGAGACTCCGCTGACGCTGAGAGAGAGGAGCAGCAATCGTGTGTGAGAGAGAGAGAGTGAGAGAGAGGGAGGCGATAGAGAGAGGAAATAGAGAGAGGAAGGCGATAAAGAGAGATGAGAGGCTGTTTGTGTTTGACAGAATGGTCACCAAACCTAAACACACACACATATATATAAATCGGGGGCTAAACAGGGCGGCGGTGAGGCCGGGGCTAAAAAATGTATCACCGTCCTCGGCCCGAATAGCATCGGGGATTTATTTTTGATCACTATCCTCGGCCCGTCGGGAGTATTTTTCGAGAAAAAATCGCTCAATTCGGGGTCGGGGGATCGAGTCCCTGTCGGGTAAGGTTCAAATTATCATCCCTAGTTTTGATCATGTCTAATCAAGATCCCTGCTTCGTATCTCATTTTTGGAACAAATTGCAAGAAGTTTTGGGAACAACACTGAAGTTTAGCATTGCTTATCACCCACAAACTAATGGACAATCCAAAAGAACAATCTAGACTTTGGAAGATATGTTACGTGTGCTTGCTAGACCTTAAAGGTAACTGGGACGAACACCTACCTTTAGTGGAATTCGCCTATAACAACAATTACCAAGCAAGCATTGGAATGGTACCATACGAAGCAGTGTATGGAAGGAGGTGTCGATCACCTTTGCATTGGGCAGAAGTCAGAGACAGGAGGTTGATGGGCCTTGAAATCTTGCAAATAACTAGTAATAAAATTCGACTTATCCAACAGCAAATTCACACTGTCCAGAGTCGCCAGAAAAGCTATGCAGATACATGGAGACGGGATTTAGAATTTCAAATAGGGGATCATGTGTTTCTAAAGATCTCACCAACAAAAAGGGTTATCCGATTTGGGAAGCGAGGAAAGTTAAACCCATGTTATATCAGGCCATTCGAGATACTAGAAAGAATTGGTTCTGTGGCATATTGTCTTGCACTACCACCTGGACTGTCCAATGTCTGCAATGTGTTTCACGCTTCGATGTTTCGGCGGTATCTTCGAGATTCAAAGCGTGTTGTTGATTAGGAGGACCTGGAAGTTCAGGAGGATCTCTCTTATGAAGAACAACCAGTGCAGATTCTTGATCGTCGTGATCAAGTTCTTTGAAACAATACTATACCTCTTGTAAAAGTTTTATGGCGAAATCATTGTGTTGAAGAAGCTATGTGGAAAACGAAAAATCAAATACGGGCCAAATACCCACACCTCTTCGAAAACCAAGGTACGACAAGTTTGGGGATAAACTTCTATATAGGAGGGGAGAAATATGACACTCTAAATGTTCAATTAATTTAACACCATACTAATATTAAATTTTGGAAGCATGTGATTTAAAGAGTTGGATGTTATTAAATTTTAGAGTATTAAAAAAAAAAACAAATTATAAATAAAAATAGTATATTTTTTCTGAATAATTATTCACATTATTTTAAATTCAATAGTTTGTACATTTTTATATTGAAAATTATTTCAAAAAAATAATTTTAACTTTATATTATTATTTGATATTATTTTTTGAGTATTATGGTATTTTTATTATATTTTTCCTAGATCAAAATACACTAGAATATAACATTTTCTATACGACGAAAATACGTGCGCCCCAAGTTGTCTTGCTACCCACGTGTCTTGCTGCCCACGCCTCTTCCCTATATATAGATGGCAATCATCTAATGCATCCTCACCATTTCCCCAAACTCTCTTATTCTCTCTCTACTTTCTAGTTGTTTTTATAAAATTTTGAGTTTAGTTGGGAGTATTTAGTGGGTTGCAATAAACGGAGTAAAAAGTTGGAATTAACACTAAATTGAGTTATATTTTTTATCTTGAGTTACCATAACATATTTTACGTATGTTTTTAGTTACCATAATTGATTTTATACAAGTTATGTTTTATAACTTATATTTAGATTTCAAGTGCGTTAATTATTTTTCTGAAACTCTATTTTCTTAAAGTGAAACCCATGAATATGATTGTTTAAATTTTATAAATTATTTGACAATAATTTTATAAATATTTATTTTTGTAAGTACAATCACGGGAGTCCTATGCCTTAGGGGACTTTTTTTTGGGGTGGATAAGTCATAAATTAAAAAGGACAAAATAATACAAACTACAAGAGGCATACCTCAAGAGCTAATCAACTATACAAGATACAGACAACATCAAACCAAAGCAACAAGGAGACAAAAACCTCTTCAAACACCACATCGCTTCTGATTGGTCACTTTGTGGCCTTCGGTTTGTTATAGATCCACTGACCTCTATTCTGATTGTCACTCCCGTGACCTCTGTTTTGTACTGTGGTTATGATTATTTGCTTATATGATTTTCGTATTCTGTTTCAGTTATTTAAAATTAGTTATGTATATCAGTTACCAAACAAATCTCTGTTTAGCCAAATAATTATCCATGGTAATTTTTGTACCCTCACGCTCATTGTATAATATTTATCACTTTGTCATGTGCTTATAACTGTTATCCCTTTTCAGGTGATGAAATTTAGCGGGATCGAGATTGGGAATAACTCGCAGTGTTTTTTTTTTTAATTTTTATTTTACTAGTTGTAATTCTGATCGGACTCTTGTAATAAAATAAAGCCCAAATGACTATTTTCCTTTTAAATAAACTTTTTGGTACCTATTTATTTTATTTTACGTTATCCGTTTGCACTACTAATACAGAAAATTTAGAATTATTTTATTTTTATTGTCATTGTTGCGACGCCTAACCCTTGACTACTGAGGTTGGGTCGTGACATATATACATAAACTACTCTATATACTCGGTAGAGTGTATTGCTCGTGCCCACTTTACCGCACCTACGTCAGGATTCAAACTAAGGCCCTTCGCGCACTCTAGGTACTAAGAAGTATATTTAACCCCAACAAGAGATTATGGAGAATCAAATCTAGGTTTTGAATGATGAATTCAAATGCCTTACCACTAAATTAACCCCTTATTAATGACAAAACAAATTAATATTTTTGAAAAAAGATTAATTAAATTATAGCTTCATTTGAGGTTGCAAACTTCAAATTGCGATTTTGTGTTAAATTGGTCAAATACCATCTTAATAATTTTGTGATTTTGTGTTTGTATATAGCGATCCCGGGTTTTACCCCTTATTGTACAATGGTCCGGACTTGAGTCCGTGGACATTAGCAGTTGATTTTTATTTTGTTTGCATCCTTTCCTACTTTGTATTTGGGTTATAGGATGTGTTGGGCAGGTCTGTTACAGGTTGGTTGTGTCTGGGAGCCAAGTGTTGCTGTCCAGAATTTTGGGCCTTCGCTCGAGCGAGGGTTTGGTCGCTCGAGCGAGAGGTATGTTTTGTATCTGGTGGGTCGAGCCAGAGTGGCTTCGCTCGAGCGAGCGATTGCGTCTGGTTCAGATGCTGAGAGTTGCATTTTTTGGCTCGAGCGAGCTTTCTTCGCTCGAGCGATCTGGTTTGTCTTCGCTCGATCGAGCGTTCCGTCGCTCGAGCGTGAGTCTGGTTGCAGACCTGATGATTCGAGTTTTTGGCTCGAGCGAGCTTTTCTTCGCTCGAGCGAGCTTCTAAGTTTTTGGCTCGAGCGAGACCTTTTTGGCTCGAGCGAGAGTTTCTGTGTCTGGTCGCTCGAGCGACCAAGTCTTCGCTCGAGCGAGCCTGTTTATATCGGTTAGCAGCAGCCGAGATGAACTTCACTTTTTCAAAACTTTTTCATCTTCAAACCCTAGATCTGAGACCCTCTCTCTCTAGACTTGTCTTCTCTCTAGGGAATCATCTCTTTCTAGTGTGAATCCACCCTAAGTGCTTTGCTAAAAAGGTAGAGGGTGACCTGGGCTTTGATTTAATCTGAAAATATTTGGATTTGGAGCACTTTGGTCGTTGGGTCTTCATCTCCTTTTGAGCTCAAACCTTGAGGTAGGGATATCCTACTCCTCTTTATGGATTTTGTCTTTAAATTTTAGCATTTTGATATGTTGGGTGTTGTTGGGTAATTTTGAGAAACTTTGGGCCTTTTGTGTAATTTTACAAAAGTTGGGGTTTTATTTATAATGAACCTAGAGGCATGTTTGGTATAGAGACATGGAATAAATGTTGAAACATTGATGAAAATGGAACCTTAGGGTTGTTTTGTTAATTATGGGAATTTACCCTAATTGTTTTAATTAATTAATGCATATAATTAATTAAAGAAAATGAGGAATTGAAGTGGAAATGTTGAGATTGGGAGTGTATGGGATTAAAGGGTGTAGTTGAATTACTTATCACTCACCGAATTGAAATGTTGATTTAATATCCATTTATGCATTTATTTTCTGTTTAGAAATAACTGCTTTGGGCTATCGGTGGAGGATAGTCGTGATTGTTGTAGACAATGCATGAGGATTAGGCAAACGAAAACTAATCAATGGAATGTGTCATAAGAGTGTGACGATTGTTGGAATACATTAATTTTATGTATTGATTGATTGTGTATAGAACCTATGTGTTAATATGCATTATGTGTAGAGGAGGAGATGGGGGATGTACTCCGCGGTTTAGGGGAAGATGGGGGATGTACCTCTAAACCGGATAGTGTTGGGAGGAGATGGGGGATGAACTCCGTAGATACAGCTCATACGCTTATCTTTGAGAAGTATAGATACAGCTCATATGCTTGTCTAGAGAAGAGTAGATATAGCTCTTATGCTTATCTTCGGTTGTGTGATATAGTTCTTAGACTTATCTGCTGAGGTGTTGATATAGCTCATATGCTTATCGGTTAATGTGATGACATAGCTAGTATGCTTATTTATCGAAAATGGAAAATGAAAAGTAACATAGACTTGTAAGTCATGTAATTGAAATGTGATATAAGCGGATATATCCGTGTTGACCATCTATCAACTGCTAATCTTTTAGTCATTGTTCATGGCTGGTTTAGTGTATTTCTACTGGGCTGTGGCTCACCCTATATTGGAACATCATTTTCAGGTACAGGTAGCATGCCACCTCCAAGGACATAGCTTGGGAGGCTAGAGGCGGGCAGATCTTTTGTTGTCTTTCTTTTGATGTATTACATGTAAATTCAAGCCAAGGGCTTAATGTGTAAATGAGTTAGCACTCTCTTTTTGTAACCAAGTGTTAACTTGGAAAGCTGTAAGCCCTTAGGGCATTTGCTTTTGTTGTTAACATGTAATACCTTTTGTAATGAAACTATGATGAATAGATGAATGTTGATCTTTTGTATATCAATGCATGCTTATATTGATGGACTTAATGTTGTATTTTGGGGGCGTTACATTGTATGAGCACAAAATAATCTTATCGTATAATCCTATTGACCAAGTTTGCACTCCTTCAAACGTTGTCGCTTTGCTACTTGAAAACACAAATGTGAGCTAGTCGGCGGGTGTGTGTCAGAAACCTCTCAAATGTCTAAGTCAGCAAAATAGACAATAGACACAAAAGCTCTGTGTATTTGAGAGTAGGAATTGCAATACCTATCCATAGGTCATGTCATGAGTTTTTATAGAATCTGCCTGGCACAATCCTAGTAGGACTCTAACTCTTCTTTTTTTTTTTTTTGATAACTCAGGTATCCCCACAGCCGAAGCATGGGACTAATCCTAAGGGCCCTGGAGGTAACGACCGGGCATAACCCCCAGTGGCCCGCACAGCAGCCGAGCGGGGGGTGGGTCGAACTTGAGACCTCCAGGAGGAGCAAACTCCCAGACCCCAGGTTTCCGCCCTCACCCACTAGGCCACCCCTTGCGGGTTGACTCTAACTCTTCTTAGCAGAGTTCTCCCAAGAATCACACTCCCAAGGATAATGCCTATCTTGATAACATTCTACTCACCAACCAAATGAGATGGTTAGCACAATCCCAATAGGACTCTAACTATCCTTAGTAGAGTCCTAGGAGTCTCATGCCCAAGGATAATGCATATCCTTAGAACATTCTCATCACTACAAGCCAAGTGAGATAGCCACACCCTTATGCTCGGATATACATTCCTGACCGAGCTACCTTATCTCAGCCCCTTGCCATTCGGGCTGTGTAATCAGAAGCCAATCTACCAAATGGCACCTTGCCCAGCAACACATAGCTCGGTCGTCTCTCTTGATAACGTCTCGGTCCTATAAAGGATTACCTTCAAATAGCTAGGTCCAGACCCTAGCAACCTATCTCTGATCGGCCTAGTGTCTTCTTAGCGCAAGACCGAGTTACACCAGCTCTTATCTCGGCAATTTGTTCACAAATAACCCTCTCAATTGCCCCTTAATTCCATCTGCGTAGCATGATGGAGATTATTTCCCTCCAATCGAGCTAAGAATGCCCAACTCTGCCGAGCTAGAAAGGTTGATCGGTTTCATAACTTGTTCGGCCCGAATAAGTCTTGTCAGTTGCTCAGCACGTCCTTTTACTAATCTGGCATGTCTAACACGACATCATTCCTAGGATACGTGGTGTGCCTCCATTCTCCTATTACAGCCGCCATGCACCTCCCAAAAATTTGAACAGCCTCACCTTTTTGCCTTCAACGTATATATCCTTCGAGTTCACAATCGTACAAGGAGGCGTTCTTTCTGTGCCTTGCCAAGCAGACTAACTCGTTTAACATTAACCCTACTAACCTTATTTGGCTGAGATAACCATCTCGGTCCAAGAGTTCAAAAATTTTGTTAGTCAAACTTGTCAATTTTCATTGGCCGAGATAAGCATCTCGGTCAAATAATGCAAAAATTTTGTTGGTCAAACCTGCCAACCTTCATTAGCCAAGATAACTGTTATCTCGGGCAAA